>JAJIBD010006915.1:0-123274 GCA_021461705.1 Cryptotis parvus | reverse complement strand
GAGTGTAAGGAAAAATGCTCATGCAATATAGATACCTCATGCAATATAGATAGTAATTAGATGGTGTGGACGGGCTAGTGCATCTGTGCTTTTGAGTTTTGGGATGTGTGTGGCTGGTTCTGCCCGGTTTGCTTGGCTGGTTAGTTCCACGGAGACACAAGGATCACACTCAAACCTGTAGGAGGGATGGGAGCATTCCAGGAAGAGCAGGGCAGAAGTGGTCTGGGGCAGATATAAGGCTGTGCACTTCAGGTCCTGTTTGTGAAAGTTCTGGCATTCCCTGGGCTGGTAGTTCCTTGGAGAACCAAGGATCAGCACACCCACACCTGTAGGAGGTACTGGGGCGTTCTTGGAAGACCCCTTTTTATTTTTAAAGGGTGGAGGGATTGGGCCATATCCAGCTGTTCTCAGGGATTATTTCTAGCTCTGTGTTCAGAAGAGAACCTGAGAGGCATGGCGAGTTCTAGCCCTGGCCTACCACCCCAGCAGAGCCTCACACAACAAGCAAGACGACCCCCCCTAATCCATGGGGGTCGCCATTTTCCACATCCGGACTTCCCTCTCCTCACAACTCCACCCAGCAGACCAGACTATCACAGCCTGACTCGCGCGGCTGCTAGCGGCCGCTAGCGGCCGGCGTGGTTCATCAATAAATGCTGTATTTAGAGGTGACTACAAGAGTGTGCCACCTGCACGGCAAGCCTGGCAAGCTGCTCGTGCGGTATTTGATATGCCAAATACCAGTAACATTTTATATTAGGTCATTCCCATGACCTAATATAATGGCTTTGAGGCTCTTTATGTTCCTGGAGCAAGCGGATGCCTTTGGGTTCTACTAGCATGAGACAGGACATATGGAGATATTACTGGTGCCCGCTCTAGCAAATAGATGATGAGCGGGAAGATAGTGGTAGAGATAGTGATAGTGTTCAGAAATGACCTATGGTGATGCTCAGGGACCCATGTGGCACTGGGAATTCAAACCAGGCTACCAAATTACCCATATGCTGCATATAAGGTAAGTGCCTTAACTCCATCTATTTGCCTCCCAAGCATTCTTTAAGTTTTCTCAAATTTGCTCTCTGGACTAACTTCTGAAGGTCTTAGATATCACTATATCCTGGCCATTTCGAAGGAAATGAGGTTTAACTATAGCCTGTCCGAAATTTTTTCCTGTTACAACATTTGACTTTCTCTAACAGACTTTCTTTAGCAACTAAGGCATCGGAAAGCAGGTCATCTGATAAGCAATATAAAACTGTATTGGGAACTCAGGAGTTATTAAATTTGAATTGAAAATGAAACCCTCTAACTTGGATCTCAGAAGACTTATTGTTCTTTCCAGGTGTGCATCTTAAGAAAGCTGGAGCATTTATGTAGTTTGAACCCCCAAACCAGATACTGCTCAATGATGCTTAGCTGAATATTGCTCTAAGTTTTGCGGTTGACCTGAAATCCCAATACAAAGGAAACACCCAGGAGTGTGAAACCAGATCAACCAAAATCTGAGACTGCTCAGATGAATGCCCTGTGACCTGAGACTGCTGGAGATCCCTTGACTCTAATTTCTCTGTGGTCTCATTCAGTAAATGTGGGAAGATCGTGTGATTTCCTTATTATTTTTGGCACCTGCTACATCTTTATTAAATCTAGCACATGTTTTGAAGTTGGTTGCCAATTCTCCAAAAACATCTTTTAATACAGTATATGAATTCATCTAACTCACAGTTTTGATAATGTGCTATGAAGAAATGGCAAGCAAGTCATATGCAGTCTGATTAAATGAACATACAGATTGGTAAATGAACTTTCATGTTCAAAGGTGACGTTGGAGAAAACACACCAAATAAAAATGATGCATTTAACAAAAACACCAAAAGAAACTTTTTGAAGGAAAATCTATTTTAGGTATTTCAGGAAAAGATGAAATTGTTATAAATATACTACCAGTGATTTGATTAAGTCATATACACATATTTATGCAAGAAAGAAGTTATGATGTTTTTGTGCAATTAGGGAAAATAAATGAAAATACATGAATTTTTTATATTAAAAATGTATAATTATGCTCTACAATCTAAAAGTTTTTTGTGTAAATTAATTGAATACTGTTCCATAAGTAACCACAATATAAGAGAAGAAATATTCTTTAATCTTTCCCATTTCCTTTTCTTCTTCTCCAAGGGTAGTATATCTGAGTATCATAGATTTTCTATTAGCTTGTTTTGTTTTGTTATTTTTGAACTACAACTGGTGGTGTTCAGGGAATATTCCCGACTCTGTACTGAGGAGTCACTAGTGGCAGTACTCAGGGTCCATACAATATGGGATGCCAGAGTTGAACCTGGGTCAAATGTATGCAAGGCAAGCATCCTTCCTGCTGTACTATTTCTGGCCCCTACATTGTTTTTTAAGACCCAATACAGCTAGTGTGAAACTAGAAGTACACATATATACCTTTTGATACACATACGCACACGATTAAGATTCTAAATTGTCATACTTTTCTTCCTTTCAAAGAAGAAAGTATAGGGTCAGTGAAATAGAACCAGGATTCAGGCTTTGTGGCCAAACATAATTCTATCCCCAATGCGACATATGGTCTGCTGAGCATCACCAGGAATGATCCTTGAACACAGAGTTAGCATGTGCTTTAAGCACTTCCAGACATTGCTGTGTGTGTACACACACACACACACACACAGACAGAGAGAGAGAGAGAGACAGAGACAGAGAGATAGAGACAGAGTGAGAGAGAGAAACCAAAATAAAAATCAAAAGGGATGCATAGAGAAGAAATTTAGTTTGGACTAACATTATGATGTAACATGTACAGGGCCCATTTAAGAATAAACAGTTGAAGGGTTTTGCTGTTGTTGGATTGGATTAACAGGGTCCATCTGTACTAATAATCCTTCCTAAAACAAACAAAAATAAAAAAGAATCAGAGCTAGTTACATATTCCTATATCAATCCATTCCACACATATATTATAAAAACTGGTAGGCATCATGTTTTAAGCAGGAGCCAAGTATAGAGTAATAAATTATACAAAGTGCTGCTGTTGTCACAACATTTAGTGAGAGAGAGCAAATAAGCACCTTTTAGGAAATCAAACAATGGCTACAGTAGGTCTTGCCTAAAAAACAAATTTATCTTGTTATAGACTGTAAATGTAAAATATTCTTAGTTCTTGTTTTATTTTTTAATCCTCTTCTTTAAAACCTTAAAGCCCAATAATGGTATAATGCCTTTGCTCATTAATAATTATAATCATATTTCTCTGTGACACATTTCTGTCTTCGTATACCAGACTTTAATGTTCCAAGTCATTTGGCAGGAAAAAAATAGTTTTTCTTTGTTTCAAAATGACAGCTTGAACTCTGGAATGAACTTGAATGAACTCTATAAAAGTTATCTTTCTTATTTAACTTTTTAAAGCAGTTAAGTTGAGAAACACATTTATTTTCTCAGCTACAAAAATTCTCATGTCCTTTGTACACTGCAAACTCTGTTAAGCCTACTTCATTTCCCCTTATAAAGTCTGAAAATTTTAGTATTGTCTATTTTCTCATTTTTCATTCTTTTGATTACATTCAAAAGGAGAAAATGTTTATAAAATTCTCCATATGAGCAAAAAATGTTAATATATTAAAAATTGTTTTTAAATGTGCAAAGCCTCACAAATGATGCGTCAGACATGACTTTACTTAGACATCATGTGTAAATTATCTTGAGATTCTTTTATATAGAACCACTGCCTTTGTTGAAATGAATTTCTGGTCTCAGAAAGGGCTAATATCAAGGGGTAATAGAACTTTGATGTTTGTCTTTTCACAGTAGCACAATAGCTAATTCCTGTGACTGACCTCTTACTGTCTCTAACCAAGTTTTGGCTCTAAACTACCGCCTATCTGTCACCCACCACATTTGAAAGTTTCAGTCTCTGTTTTCAATTATCGGTCATCAGGCAAGGCACTGAGTAATTTGGATAGGAGAGGCAAGGAACAACAACAACAAAAACTCACAAAACTTCTGACCCGCTTTTGGTCAGATAACCACAAGTATTCAACTGCAGATAAATTCTCATTTCATTGCATTTAAGATGTAAAGGGAGGTTTTGTATTGTATGGGGATTACTGTAATATCAGTCATCTTCAAGTGGTTAAAAATGAACTGTTTTATTTTACTGATAATACTGAAGAATTAATGAGGTCATTCAGTGAAATCTGGTGAGATTAGAATTATTGACCTCTAGCTGCTAGGCAATATATAATCCCTACAGATTTTTCCACTAAAAGAAAGATGCAAACTAAATAATCATCAAAAGGTTATCACTGTCTTTACATTGACTTCCCTCTAACGAGCACAAACTTTTTTCAAATGTTTATATGCAGCATGATTGAAATACATGATCTATCTCAACTATATTCTCAACACATTCCCTCATTAATACTCATGTGCAAAATGAGTTAATCAGGTACCATCTTTTTTGCGTTCTAAACTAATTTTAAATTAGAAGAAGCCAGAACAATCCCAACATCATGAGGTCAGTCATTCTCAACATCCAGACTCCACAGTTCCTCAGGCTCCACCCAAGAGAAAACCTGATCTTTCCCTTTAAGTTTCATCAGTAAAAGCTCGAGATGAGAGACTTCTACTGAGAGTATACCACCTACACGGCAGAGCCTGGAAAGCTACCCATGTTTTATTTGATATGCCAAAAACCAGTAACAATTATGGACCTCATTCCCATGACCTGTAGGAGTTGTTTGAGGCTGTTCCTGTCAATGGAGGAAGCAGAGGCCCTTGGGCTACCCTTACTTGTGACAGGGACGTATGGAGATGTTATTGGTGCCCACTCGAGCAAATCGATAAACAATGGGAAGACAAGTGATACAAATGAATATAAATATTCAACCCAGTAAAGCTGAATGGTTTATAAAACTACAAATTATCATTTCTTTTATAAGTTGTCCTCAATGTCATAGTATAATTATTTGCATATGACGTGATATTATACCTAGAGAACCCTAAACTCTCTACCAAAAAACTCCTAGAAACAATAGATACATATAGTAGAGTGGCAAGATACAAAATCAATACCCAAAACTCATTGGCTTTCCTATATACAAATAAGGAAAGAGAAGAAAGGGATATTACAAAAGAGATTCCATTCGCAATTGTGCCACAGTAAAGCAAATACCTAGGATTCAGCTTAAGTATATAAAGGACCTGTGCAGAGAAAACTACAAGACACAGCTTCAAGAAAATAGGACACAAGGAAATGGAAACACATTCCCTGCTCATGAATGGGGAGAATTAACATTGTCAAAATGGTACTATTCCCTAGAGCTTTGTACAGATTCAGTGAGGTCCCTATAAGGATACCCATGACATTCTTCAAAGAAATTGACCAAATACTCCAGAAATTTGAATCTCTTTGATAGCCATGTCCACTGGCCCACATACCAAATTCCACAGGATGGATAGGTCATTCCCAACATTCTCCCTTCTGAAATCCGACATGCCATTCCGTTGGTAAAGAAGTAAACAGCACCCTTCCAGAAAAAGTGAGGCCCCAACACCTGAAGAGTCTGCCATGAGTACTCATCAATACACTGTTTAGGCTCGCGCACGCTACCTGTCTGAAATTGTGAATAGTGCTGCTGTGAAAATAAAAGTATAGATTGTGTTTCCACTGCTCTGTTCTTCACTGTGTGGATGCCCTCTCAAGTGTATTAAAAATATTTGTCTTATGTACTCTCAATTGTAAAATTTAGTTTGAAGTTTTTGTAACTGCACTATAAAACTGCAAATTAATTGATTCATTTATTAATAAACCTATCTTTCATATAAAGAAATTAACATTTTTAATCATCATGATGTCTATGTTTTTGGGTCACATAGTTTAACACAATAAAGCTTTTATTTATATTTTGCTTTATAAAAATTGCTATTTGGTGGGACCAGAGTAATAGCCTGGTGAGTAGGCTGTTTGCCTTGCATGTGGCCAGACCCAGGTCTGATCCCCGGCATCCCATATGCTCCCTGAACACAGCCAAGAGAAATTCCTGGAGTGAAGAATCAGGTGTAACCTCTGAGCATTGTCACATTGTCAGGTATGACCCAAAAAAGCCAAATAATAATAATAATAATAAAATAAAAAAAAAGTAAAAATTGCTATTTGGACATTTGTAGAATAAAAAAACGTAAAAAAAACACACATTCTATTTCTTTTGTCTCTTACTCATGGGTAAATATAAGGTGATATAGCAATTATAATGTATGAAAAATGATTACTACATTTACTTTCTGACAACTTGTTTTGTTCCAAAATTATACTAAGAAACTTTCTGTTAAATATGAGTTAGTCTCACACACAGTTGAGTGTGCCTTGTAATTAGATGCCTCTATTTTAAACATCGGTAAATAAGAGGCATATTTAGTGACTTTGTCTTTGTATTCGAAATTATTTTTATTTCCTTCTAAATTTATTCTATATATGCAACTATCATTGACTTGAATGTTTTGAGTCTTATAGTATTTTTATGATAAAATAGGATGCCAAATACAATATACATCCAATAAGGCCCTACTATGCCACAATTCCAAGCATGTAATTAATATCCATGAGATAATGGTGGAATGATCTTGAAACACTAGTGGAAGGGGTGGAATAACTATTTGGGAATTATGAGGGACCACATCTTGTGTTTAGGGCTTATCCCTTAGCTATGGAGCAGATCTGGGGAATCTGCCTTGCTCAGGGAACCATATGCAGTGATAGGGGATCAAAGACAAGTACTTTAACGTCTACTCTACCTTTCAAGTCCTGGAATAACATTATTGATATCTCACTCATTTAACCAGCTAGGGAATTTAGATTTAATTCCAGTGATTATCACTTCAAATTCATAATTTTAACTGTAACATATTATCAAAAGAAAGTTACAGAAAAAATGTGATTTCCTAGCAGGAGGAATTATTTTTAGATAGAATTTTACAGAGTTAACTATGACGTTAAAATTAGAAACTTATGATAATGGAGAACAAAAGTATCAAGTTAGGAAATGGAGATGGTTATAAAGAAATAATGAATTTGGTCATAAGGATAGTACAGGAATAGGGTGCTTGCCTTACACATGGCCAACCCCAGTTTGATCACTGATAGTCTCATAGGGTCCCTCAAGCTCAGCCAGAAGTGAGATCTGACTTCAGAGCCTGGAGTGAGCCCTAAGGACACTGGATGAGATCCACCTCCCTCACCAAAAAAAAAAAAATCAGAATTCACCCTACTTAAAAAAAAAATAATGTATTTATAATGCAGTCTTCTAGGCTAGGTGATATTGATTTAAACAGAACATTTCTGTCCTTGATTATTAGAATACAGGGGCTGGAGCGTTAGCACAGGGGGAGGGCGTTTGGCATGCATGTGGCTGACCAAGGTTGGATCCTCGGCATCCCATATGGTCCCCTGAGCACCGTCAGGAGTGATTCCTGAGTTCAGAGTCAGGAGTGGCCCCTGAGCATTGCCAGGTGTGACCCAAAAAGCAAAAAAAAATGTATTAGAATACAGAATATTTTAAAGAGATGGTATATTAAAAACATTGAGCAATCCCTGTAAACACTTACTATTTTTCATATTATACTGCTGAACCTCAAATTCCATGCTGTATAATGGACTATATATTAGTCACTTTTTAAAAAATATTTTATTATACCACTGTGAGATATACAATTACATCGTTGTTCATGTTTGGAGGTTTCGGTCACATAGTGTTCCAGCACCCCACCCTCCACCAGTGCCCATTTCCCACCACCAATGTCCCCAATTCCCTCCCCCATCCCATAGTCTGCCTAAATGGCAGGTTCTTTATCTCTTTTCTTTCTCCTTTTCTCTCTTTTCCTTCTCTTACACATTGTGGGTTGCATATTAGTAACTTTTTTATTAGTTACAATTTTTGCTATAAGATTTTTAGATCTCTTTCTATTTCTATGATCTCTTCTCTGATCTACCTAGTCTTGATAATTCAAGACAAAGTTAAAAATAATTTCACCAATCGTCTTACATAATGTTTTGTTCCTTTATTTTGCTTATCATGATATATATGTATATATATATATCCTCCAAAATTATTACCAAAATTGTGGTAATTTTTATCCTCTCAGTTTCCTGACAAAACTTATTAAAATATAAGGAATATAAGGTGGGTGAGGAATATGGCTCAAGGGAAAGCACATGCCTCTCATGTATTCAGAATTTGGTTTGATTCCTGATCCTTCAAGAAATAAAGTAAAATATAGAATGATGAAATTAACTTTGCATCCTAAGAGCACTTAGTTCCAGAGAAAAGCCCATATTTTTGAATAATCATCCAAATTTAATTAGTTGTTTCTAGTATCCTTTTCTTAAGTTATTTTATAGCATCTGTCCTATTATGTATATTCAATCAAATCAATAAGCCAAACTTTTTTGAGTCATATATGTTTTTCAGTAATCTAGGATCTGGAATATTGACAGAGAGAGGAAAACTGTATATATGTGGGGAGAGAGCATTCTGGTAATATATAAAGGATATTGGGAACATGGCTGAAGTCAGTGCTGTTCTCGGAAAGGTAGATAAAAACCATCTAACTTTTGCCTCAGATTGGAGTAGAGAGGAACTTAGATGAAATTCTGGTTATCTGGCTTTATAATTACTTTTGTGATATTATAGAAGTTAAGTACTTTTATCTATAATGTGAGGAAATCAATCTATGAATATTTGCTATTAATTTAGTGGCTAGGTATATCAAATTTCTAGTCAGTGCTTGACCGAGACCATCTCTCTCTCTCTCTCTCTCTTTTTTTTTTTTTTTTTGGCTTTTTGGCTTTTTGGCTCACACCTGCAATGCTCAGGGGTTTCTTCTGGTTCTGCAATCAGGAATTATTCCTGATGGTGCTCAGCGAGACCATATCTGATGCTGAGGCTTAAACCCAGGTTAGCCGCATGCACGGCAAAAGTCCTGCTTGCTGTCCCGCTGTCCTGCTGTCCTGCCTGCAGTATCGCTCTGGCCCCAAAGAGATGATCCTTCTCATATCAAATTCTCTTTAGAAACTTTAATTCTTTGTGTCCTAGATTATTTAGTTTATAGAAAAATAAAATTATCATTTGATGATCAAATTTTTCGATTTTAAAATTATATGCATGACATTTAAATTGATGCAGAAAATAAAAATGTCTGCATTATTTGAATTATTGGCTTATTTAGCATCTTTAGACAGTCATAAAACATTTAAAAGTACAAGTAAAAGTACTTAAACTATAAATCCTTTAAATGTCAATTTAAATTTTTGAAACAATTCATTTAGGAGACAATTTTCTGCTTTTCAAGTCACATATTGCTTTGTGTTAAATGGATTTCAAGATTTCTGGAATGTGAAATTCACCATACTTACTGAAATAGTTATCCACTCAAAGAAACATGTACATTTGCATTCATTGACCAATGAATAGGCCTTTCTAGGACAAGCTTATGTTTCTCAATAGACTGCTAAGTAAAATATGACTTAAGCAATGCTACATCTTGGTAATCACGTATCTTTGCTTTTTTTCCCTTTTACTTAAAAATGCATCATAGATAAGTTATAATTCTATGAGTAATCTCTTAATGATTTTTTGCACTCAGCAGGAAACAATGATCTGTATTCTTTCAGCAGCTGGCTGGGCTCTGGGGAGAGTGCTATCTTTGTCTTGCAGCTACTGATTCTATTTGTGTCTTCCAAGTTACAGCCCTTGTGTGGGAGATTAAGACTGATTGCCCATGAATGCATCTCCTTATGAGGCAGATAAATCACTAAATAGATAACTGCAATCTTTTGTTAATTAAATCTTCCCTTTCAGGTATTGGAGACATGAAAAATATTTAGTCAGGACATTTCTATTCAATGTCTATAAACAATAAAATAAATCAGAGTGGTATCTGTTTAGAATAAAAATGACAGCAGGCAGTCAGTAACTTCTGCTATGTTGGGTCTCAACAATAAAAAAAATTATAGTGTCAGTATTTAAACACAAGAAATTTAATCTTTGCTGAACTTTGGAAATTTAGAACAATTGGAATACAGTTTGTTGATTACACAAAAGCCAATCCTGGTTTGGGTGGGATTTTTTTTGTCCCCTATTATCACAGACAGTGAATCTATTATTTTTATCCCCTATAATCACAGACAGTGAATCTTTCTTAATATTTTAGTGTATACATGCTTTGATGTTGCCTTTTTTTTATAAAACCAAAATATAATAATACATCCATTGTTTGGTTCTGTCAGTGTAGGTGGATTTTTTTAGCTTTAAAGTGCTTGCCTCACACAGGACTGACTGGGGTTCAATCTGTCATCCCATATGGTCATTCTTTGCCAGGAGTGATCCCTAAGCTCAGAACCCAGATCCCTAAGTACTACTGGGTGTGGTACCCCCAAAACAAATGAACCCCAAAATGAAAAAAAGCAATATTGAGCCAAAGAGAAATTACAAAGGTAGATGCTTGCCTTGCATGTAACTGGCCCTAGTTTGATCATTTGCGCCACATATGGTCCCCTGAGCATTTCCAGGAGTGATCTCTGAACACAGAGCCAGGAATTGGTCCTGTACATGGCTGGGTATGCACTCTCACCATTTTTTTTCAAAAAAGAATTAAAATAAAGAATTATATGTTGATAGACTTATTAAATTTTTTGCAGTTATATTTTTTGTTTTATCAATAACACTCTTTTCTAAAATCTCGTATCATAATTAGTAATGTAAAAAAGCATATGGCATTATTGTTATGTTTATGACTGTCAAAACTGTCTGTTGAACTTTGACATATGTAATAAGATATTACCATAGCACAAGTTGTTGGATTCTCTTCTTAATCCAACAAGAGACTCATGATTTTGTTTTTACAGGGCATTTGTTATTATATCCTTTTCCTAAATGTTTTTCCACTTTCCATGACAGAAATGTGTCTGTGAAATGGAATAAAGAAGTGGTCTCCGCTAGAGAGAAGCATTAACCTAATGATCTCAGTCTGTCTTAACACTTGCATCACTTTCTTCCTTTCACAAGCCTTTGTCTGATTTGAGTGAACTAACTGACCTCTCGCACTCCTTGTTTTTTTTTCATAGTTTCTTTTTCTTTATTTTGCTTCAAATTAAAGAGAAACTTCTCTACCACAACACAACAATTCATTTAGAATTCTTGTGGAGATTTCAATATTTAAATTAGTAATACAAATTTTATTGGAAATGATAATAAAGATTATGTTACTTATGGTAATGTTTGGCATCTGAAATAAAGAAGTAATTAAAAATAGTTAATGTAGTATGAACACAAAAGTCCTAAAACACACATCTCTTTTCTTATTTTTTTATTTAAATTTTAAGTTTCCCAATTCATTTACAATTGCAATTCTTGTGGCTATTTGTTCATGTTGTTTTTGTTTCTTTGGACCATTCCCAGCAGTGTTCAGGCCTTACCCCTGACTCTATGCTGAGGGATCACTCCTGGAAGTTTTTGACCAGGAACTGTATGTGGTGACTACGGCAAACATGGATCCTAATTTAAAAAATACCTATTTCAGTGTTGCAGGGATAGCTCAATGGTTACAGACAAAGGCTTTTCATGCAACAGACCCAAGGTACATAGCAACAAATGGCTCCTTGGCAGCCATAGGGATTGGTTCTGTCAGCACCCTGTACCACTGGGCCCAACCAGTACTTCATTCATTGCTGGGTCCAAGCATTCAGCAGTTGGCCCAGTTGCACTTGGGTACTTCTAGAAGTCTCCCTCAACCCTAAAACTTTGTATTTAATGCATACAAGATATAGTGTATCTTAATTTTTCTCTATTTTAGGAGTGTTGCTTTGGTCATGGTTCTGGTGGGGAAAAGGTTGTAGAATGGAGGGATCCAGCTGGTGAGATACAATTATTTTAGAATATGTTTGCATCAAAATAATACCTTCTTGGATACTAATAGAGTTACACTATTCAATTTATAAACAAATTATATATTCTAGATAATAAATTAAATTAATATTAACCAAATAAACAAAATATTTCCTGTGGTAAAGGAATTATAGGAATATGAAGAGTTTAGAAATATGACCTCTTTTATAGAATAGGAGCACCCTAGAGCAAAGTAGAAATAATGAGGGCCAGGGGTATAGAGCAGTGTTTCAGGTATGAAGTCATGTGTTTGATCCTTAAGACTGAGGGAAGGTTGGGGTGGAAATGAAACTCAATCATCCTGAAAGAAAATTATATAAAAGAAACATGATGCATAAGAAGATAAATCAGGGTTATGTTGAGAACTTAGAAATTAAAAGTAATTCCTGAGCAAAGAGCCAGGAGGTAACCCCTGGTGGTTGCCAGGTGTGACCCCCCTCAAAAAAAAAGGAAAGGGGCGAGCGATAGCCCAGCAGGTAGGGCATTTGCCTTGCACGCGGCTGGCCTATGCCTGCCTGGGTTCGATCCCCGGCATCCCCATATGGTCCCCGAGCACTGCCAGGAGTAATTCCTGAGTGCAGAGCCAGGAGAAACCCCTGAGTATTGCGGGGGTATCACCCAAAAAGGCAAAAAAAAAAAAGAAATTAAAAGTCTCATCCATAAGATAAAATCTTTTCTCTCCCAATTAAAATTGTAGGCACTTATTTATTTTTTTTGCTTTTTGGGTCACACCCGGCGATGCTCAGGGGTTTCTTCTGGCTCTGCACTCAGGAATTACTCCTGGCGGTGCTCGGGGACCATATGGGATGCCGGGATTGAACCCGGGCCGGCACAGGCCGGCTGAGTGCAAGGCAAACGCCCTATCCGCTGGACTATCTCTCCGGCCCCAAGAAATAAATGGACATGAGCAAGGTTCTGCAAATTAAATGAAGTGCATGCCAAAGTGGTGAGAACTAAATAAGCTTTTATGCCTCAGTAGAATTGCAGTGGGTTGCTGCCGAATGAAGAAAACTATTTTTAGACCTATTTGTACAATTTTCCATCAACTAATACTTGTTATAAGACTTCACTGGAATAGACATTGTAATGCGTTGGATGCTAACTACATAATAGAAGCCTACACCCCTCATTCTCTTCTGTACTTTGTTTTGTATTGCTGAGAAACATTGTTTAAATATGCCAGCAGTGAAAGAGTCAAAGTGCAGCATGGATGTGGTAATGTTGATGATATAGATATTGCACACAGATTTAAAATGACCACCTGTCATCACCTAGTTGCTTATTCTTAAGTCAGGGATATTATTATTTTGACAAACCCCCTAATATTACTCTTTGAGGTAACCGCAATTACCTGGTGAATATTTGTTAGAATCATTAGTAGAAATCTGAATCTATATAAAACCACGTTGTATTCTATTACTCACTCCAATATCATATATACAATTTACTGGTGCAATTATGGCTCAAATAATAGGAAATAAGAATAGACTCACTTGACAAATTTGCCATGCAACTTTCTTCTGTGTGGTATATTTACTATAAAAATGTATTGAACTCTTTGAAAATTTGCCTCTTCTGGGGTTAGGTTTAAAAGCCTGGATTGGAAAACTGAAATTTTATATCAACAGCTGAAATCCAAGGTTCCCGCTTTATTACTTTGAGATCTCCTGGGGAATCCCAGAGCATTAGATGACTTTCTATATCATAAGAATTCAATACTCATCTTCATGTTGCAGGTGCTTCCCTTAGATTGGATTCTAACAAACCCAGGTCTCAACCCTTAATTCTCAAATAATAGTTATTTGTTCTACATTACAAACACAAAATTGATTCTTAATAAAAATAAAATAAAGATTATTAAAACATAGGCTATTACAATTTGAGTTTCAGTATAGAGAAAATATATTTATGATGGTCTAGTTGGTGCATGTGTTACAAAATATGGAGCTCCTCAGAGTCTGGGCTAGTGCTGCCTTATCCATGAGCATTTCTGTGCGAACCAACCAATGCTCATGACAGTGGAAAAGAGATTGCCAGTCACTTCCTATCCATTCATTTCCATCTTTTCCTGCTGTAGTTGAAACCATTTAATTTTAGAGGCTTTTAAATGCTGAACTCATAGACAGGAAAATGTGATTCTTTTATTAAGGAATAAACAGCACAGATAAATTTATACTCAGAAGCAGTATATCTCATCATTCAAGAACTATAGTTTGGGGTCAGAAAATGCCTGGGTTCATATTTTTGACCAAGCATTTATTCTCTATCCTTTTTCACTCTATCTTTGAAATGTGAAAAGGGGCTAGAGAGATAGTACGGTGAATAAGGCTCCTGACCTGCATGCAGCTGACCCGGATCCATCCTCAGCATCATGGACAGTTGCTCAGCACTGCCAGGAGTGATCCTTGAGAGCAGAGCCAAGAGATTTGGCCCCAAACAAACACAAAACAAACAAAAAAGTGAATAGTTGAATCTATCTCCTAAGTTACAATAAAGTATTGTTATAACTATAATCAGATGCTTAGAACAATGCTTGTAATATAGCCAATTTAAGTACTGCTGAAGAATGTCATTGCTTCATTTAAATTTGTATGGGGGAACCCAAGAATAAAATGAATTAAATTTGTTTTATAGGGTTAGAGCAATAGTACAGCATGAAGGGTGCATCCCTTGCACATTATCACCCAGGTTTGATCCCTAGTATAGCATATGGTTCCCCGGGCTCAGTCAGAAGTGAATCTTGAGCTCAGAGCATGGAGTAAGTCCTGAGCACAGCTGGGTATAGACCCAAGCCCAAAATAAATGTAGATAGACAGACAGACAGACAGACAGACAGATAGATTAGATGGATAGATAGATAGATAGATAGATAGATAGATAGATAGATAGATAGATAGATAGATAGATAGATAGATAGATAGATAGATAGATAGATAGATAGATAGATAGATAGATAGATAGATAGATAGATAGATAGATAGAAATTTGGTTCTTTATAGAGAAAATTGTGACTGATTTTACTATTTTATATGACAGGATGTTTTTTGTAGCTATTTTCTATCATTAACTTTGTCTTTCTTAAGACCTCATTGTGAAAATGTCCAAGTAAAGATGGAGCAGCATTAATAGTCTATACAAAATTATGTTATACGGTAGAAGTTCAGATTGAGAGTTTAAATTATAGGCCAAAATGTATCCTAAAAATGGGGTTATCATTCTTGTTTAGAAAAAGTTGATAAATGATACCCTAGGCATGGCTCTAAGGACCAAGATAATATTTTAAGAAAACCAAACTACGGGAGTCATGTGAGGTGGCAGTTACATGATCCAGGTGCCTGCAGGACCCATTCTTGCAGTTCCACAGAAGAAAACTGCATACAGGTGTAGCTTATGTTTTTCTCTTCACTGACTTAAGTGTGTGAGATGAAGATAGAGATAAGTGACTCCTCTGAGGAAAATAAACCGGAGTTATTCTGGAGAATGAAGGCCAGGATTTATGGGCTCCATTGCCAGAAGCTTCCTGTCATACTGAAATCAATCTACTGCTTAGTCACAGAGGTCCAATGACTGGCTCCACAGTCACCCCTGGGTGACAGTGACCCCCTTCTTTTTTCCTTAATCTTAGTCATTCAACTGGTTTTACCCCAATTACATTTATTTAATATAGTGTGAATGTAATTTCAATTAATCTCTCAAAGATATATTTAATCAGTAACGTTTTCGAGTCTTTATCTACACAGTAGATAGATTTCGTATCTTCTTGAAACAAAATTTTTGCAATGAAACTGTGTATTAGAAACGTGTTTAAAATATTATTGTAAGCTACAGTCATACAACATCTTGCACATGCACTTTGCTTAGGTTTTATTGTTTTCCGATTTTTGGTCTGTTTTATTCTAGTTAGTTAGCTGGAATATTTATTTGAGAAAAAAAGCACTTCTGAGAAACTTTATTCCACCTAATGATATTGTGTTTGTAAACATTTGACTAGGTTATTTTTAAAGAAAATTTTTGTATACATAGATTGATTCAGATAGGACACTTGTGCCTGGTGTGTGTTGCTGTTTGGTCAAGAATGCTTCCAAGCAGTACTTAGGAGATCCAGGCGACCTAGTCCTCCAAGTGATTCTTGGCTAACTGGAAGGGTAGTTCAATGCAAGAGCCCAAAGAGGCAGTGCCGTTCCATTTCTATGATGCCAGGATTTATGCTGACCAACCCAGCGCCCCCACTCATGCTCTGGGGACCATATGGTCCTGGGGACCAGGTGGTGCTACTGGATCAAATGGGGTTACTGTATGGAAGCATATGCTTTAGCTCCCTGCACTATCTCTCTGGCCACCTGATAGTACAAATAGTATGCTTGACACTGTCCTAAATTTTTTTGCATTCTTAATATACCCAAGAGGAAAGTTCTCTGAGTTCATTTGGTAGGAAGTTTGCTAAAGGAGAAATGTAAGTTGTCTTTGTAATTCTGAGTAAGAACAGACAGAGGTCTTGAGAAGCTCTATGCTCTCAAACTGTTATATTAAATAAGCAAAGGAAGTTATGGAAATACTTTTTGAGCGAAAATCTCATTTACTGAAAGGGGGAAAATTGGGGGGAAGGCATTTTAGAAGTAATAATTCTTATGAAAATGAATGTGTTTTTATTTACTTGACCTCTAAAATGCCATAAACGGTCCTTATGTGTCTGCAATTCCTCAGTGTTTCTTCCTTTCTCCTCTCTTGGCTATGTTAAATCTCTCCATTAAATTCATTTGGAACTCTGGAGGTTTCTAAAATATATTCCTAATTCCTGTGGGAGCCCTTCTGTGTTCTGGTACTTGATACATGCTAGTAATCATTTTACAACCTTCACTTTAAAAGACTTATTTGGAGAGCCTTTCCATTTAGGATCCAGGAATTTGTATAAAACCACAGAGGTTATATTGCTTTTGAACTAAAGGTTGTTGGTTTGTGGAATTTCCTTCAACTGGTAACACATATGAGTCTGTGGTTTAGTGTTTTCCCAGTTTTATAATAGGCTACTTGTTTGTTTTCAGTTTGAAAATTGAAGAATTTATCATTAATTTCCATATTGTATAAAAAAACTAACCTTTCCTTTCCTTTCCTTTCCTTTTTGTTTTTCCAGTTGAGAGAGACAAGGATTTTTCTCACCAGCGAAGGCATTACAAAGAATTCAGGTTTGATCTTACTCCAGATTCCTCACGGAGAAGCAGTAACAGCCGCTGAATTTCGGATATACAAAGACCGGAGCAACAATCGATTTGAAAATGAGACAATTAAGATTAGTATATATCAGATCATCAAGGAATACACTAATAGGTATCAACTTCATATTCAAATTATCATAGTAAATATTAAATTAGGCAATATACATGGCTTAATTTAATTCGGTGCTATATTGTCATGTTTTCTTTAAGCAATCATTACAAGGTTGTAAAAAAAAAGGAAAAGGTAATTGATTAAAAAATGACTTATACCCTTCCCAGCTTTCCATACATAGAAAATGATCTCTGGCATTCACATGCACTTTTTAAGACTCATAAGTGTGAAATTATTCAATTTAACATGAATATATAAACTTTCATGATGATGATGATGATGATGATGATGATGATGATGATGATAATGATTTGGGTTTGCAGCTATACCTGGGCCATGTTCAGGAATTACACCTGACTTTGTGCTCAGGGACCACTCCCTAGCAAGGCTCACGAAACCATATGGCATGCTAACAATTGATCAGGCTGACCACATACAAGACAAGTGCCTTACCGTGTCTACTATTGTCCTGGCCCTGAAATTTATAACTAAGATAACTTAAATCACTGCATGCTTTTAAAGTTATTTAAGAAAGGCCACCTTAACTTTCATAAATAAACATAACTAAATCACATATATGTTTTATGTGCTTAGGTAACATATTATATTTGCATTGGCTTGACACCAATTTTTTTTTTTAAGTATTTTATTATACCACTGTGAGATATACAATTACAAAGATATACAATTAAAAGTTCATATATGGGTTTTGGTCATACAGAGTTCCAGCACCCATCCCTCCACCAGTGCCCATCTCCCACCACCAACGCTCCCCCGGTTCCCTCCTCCCTCCCCCAACCCTCCTCCATGGCAGGTTCTTTATTACTTTCCCTTTCTCTCTTCTCTTTTCCTTCCCTTCCAGACTATGGATTACAGAACATACATTAAAGGGTTGTGTTGTGTATCTATTTGCCTCTATTTAATGCTCAGTTCTAGGTTGGTATTAGTACTTTCAACAATTGTTAGCACACTGTTCCATTTTCTGTCTTACCTAGCCTCCTGACTCCCACACGTTTGGGATAATTTCCACCTTTGACAAGACCTCCTGATATATGTTTCACTTGACCTTGGATATTGGTATCATAATATGTACATATATATTTATGTCATGCAAATAAATGCAGTCATTCTGTATCTGTCTCTCTCCTTCTGGCTAATTTCACTCAACATAATCTTCTCCATGTCCATCCATTTATAGGCAAATTTTATAACTTCAATTTTTTTCCTAACAGCTGCATAGTATTCCATTGTGTAGATGTACCAAAGCTTCTTCATCCAGTCATCGATTTTCGGGCACTCTGGTTGCTTCCAGATTCTGGCTATTGTGAATAATGCTGCTATGAACATAAAAGTAGGGATGGTGTTTCCGCTGCGCATTTTTTGGTTTCCCAGAGTGAGATTCCCAGGAGTGGTATGGCTGGGTCAAATGGGAGTTCAATTTCTAGTCTTTGGAGGAATGTCCATATTGTTTTCCAGAAAGGCTGTACCAGCCGGCATTCCCACCAACAATGGATGAGTGTCCCCTTTTCCCCACATCCACGCCAGCACTTGTTGTTCTTGCTCTTTTGGGAGATGTGCCAGTCTCTGTGGTGTAAAGTGGTATCTCATTGTTGTTTTGATTTGCATCTCTCTGATGATTAGTGATGATGAGCATTTTTTCATATGTTTTTGGCCATTCAAATTTCTTCCCTTGTTGAAGTTTCTGTTCATTTCTTCTCCCCATTTTTTGATGGTGTTGTTTGTTTTCTTCTTGTAAAAAGTTCTACCAGTGCCTGATATATCCTGGATCTTAACCCCTTATCAGATGGGTATTGGGTGAATATTCTTTCCCATTCTGTGGACTGCTTTTGTATCTTAGTCACTGTTTCTTTTGAGGTGCAGAAGCTTTTTAGTCTCATGTAGTCCCATATGTTTATCTTTTCTTCTAGTTGCTTTGTTAGTGATGTTTCACCTTTGAAGATGCCTTTAGCTTCAATGTCGTGGAGGGTTTTTCCTATATTTTCTTCAATGTACTTTTATGGATTCAAGTCTGATATTCAGATCTCTAATCCATTTTGATCTGATTTTTGTGCATGGTGTTAGACACAGGTCCAAATTCATTTTTTACATGTCGCTGCCCAGTTTTCCCAGCACCACTTGTTGAAGAGGCTTTCCTTACTCCATTTTAGACTCTTGCACCTTTGTCAAAGATTAAATGATCATGTGTTTGAGGTTGGGTGTCAGGATACTCAATTCTATTCCATAGGTCCACAGGTCTGTTTTTATTCCAATACCATGCTGTTTTAATTACTACTGCCTTGTAGTACAGTTTGAAGTTGGGAAAGGTGATGCCTCCCATCTTCTTTTTTCCAAGGATTGCTTTAGCTATACTTGGGGGGTTTATTGTTCCATACAAATTTCAGGAGCGTTTGGTCAATTTCTTTTGAAGAATGTCATGGGTATCCTTATAGGGACTTCATTGAATCTGTACAGAGCTCTTGGGAGTATTACCATTTTGACAATGTTGATTCTCCCCATCCATGAGCAGGAAATATGTTTCCATTTCCTTGTGTCCTCTTTTTATCTCTTGGAGCAGTGTTTTTGTAGTTTTCTTTGTACCGGTCCTTTACACACTTGGTTAAGTTGGTTCCTAGGTATTTGATTTTCTGTGGCACAATTGTGAATGGAATTGTGACTGACTTTTTGGGGTGTTGATTTTGTATCCTGCCACTCTACTATATGTATCTATTGTTTCTAGGAGTTTTTCGTAGAGAGTTTAGGGTTCTCTAGGTATAATATTGTGTCATCTGCACATAATGTTAGCTTGACTTCTTCCTTGCCTATCTGGATGTCCTTAATGCTCTTTTTCTTCTCTGATTGCTATGGCAAGTACTTCCAGTACTATATTGAATAAAAAGAGGTGAGAGTGCGAACCTTTTTCTTGGGCTTGACACCAATTTAACATCTCTGTCTTTAAAATAATAATTTTGCAAAGGTGTAGCTCAGCTATAGAGTGCATGTTTCACATATATGTGACCCCTCTATTTAAGAACACAAGACAGAAAGCATGAAATCTTAGTTGGTAATTACTGAAATGGAGTCATCACACAGAAAAAGTTATAATGGAATCTTAGTGACAACTTTTAACCTTTATTTCAATGCAGAAATTTCTTGGGGAACTTGATCACTTGATCACTTGAATCCCGTTATTCATCGATTTGCTCGAGCGGGCGCCAGTAACATTTCCATTGGACCCTATCACGTGCCAATGTAGCCCAATGGCATCTGGTTGATTCAGGAATATGAAGAGCCTCAAACTGTTCCTTCAGGGTCTTAACAAGGAAGTCTGACCATCTTGTAGGTGGGCGGCCACGTGATCTTTTGACATCCCGTGGGATCCAGTCGGTAACGGCTCTAGTCCAGCGGTTGTCTCCAAATCGCATTACATGTCCAGCCCATCTGATTTTCGATGCCTTGGCAAACGAGACAGCGTCCCTGATTCTGGAATAGCGACGGAGGTCAGAACTCCGGATTCCTTCTCTCACTTGAGTGAGGCGTGATATTCCAAGCATAGCTCTTTCGATGCCTCTCTGGGAGACCCGACAGCATTCTCATCCTGCTTTCGTAGGGCCCAGGTCTCTGAGGCGTATGTTAATGCAGGGAGAACGGTGGAGTCAAAGAGATGTGCCCGGAGCCGGAGGTTCTTTGTCCTTTTTAGCTATTTCTTCGATGCCTTTGAAGGCATTCCATGCCGCTCTCTTCCTCCTGCGCAGCTCAGGTTTTAGGTCATTCCATCATGTTGAATTCTCGAACCTAGGTACACATAACTGCTGCACTCAGAGATGTTTGTTCCATTGAGAGTGAATGGGGCCTCTGGAACTAGTTCATTTCTCATGAACATAGTTTTCAGATTCAGCTGTAGACCTACCTTTCCACATTCTCGGTCAAAGTCAGCCAGCATTTGTGCCGCTTGGCTAATATTTGGTGTTATTAGAACGATGTCATCAGCGAAGCGGAGGTGGGTGTAGTTGCTGACCATCTATCTTCACTCCCATTCCTTCCCATTCTAATTGTCTCATGATGTTCTCGAGGGTGGCACTGAAGAGTTTTGGTGAGATGGTATCACCCTGTTGAACCCTCTTTTGACATCAATGATCACTTTGTAGAATGGTGGAGATCCTGGTGGTGAATCCGTAATACAGCCTCACGAAGGATCTTGATGTATTGGGTTTGAACACCCTGTTTGACTAGGGCTTCGATGGACTGCTTCAGTCTCCCACAGAATCAAAGGCTTTCTGTAAATCAATGAACGTGAGACAGAGTGGCATCTTGTACTCCCCTACAAACCTCAATGAGCTTGGTTACTGTGTGGATATGGTCGATTGTGCTGAATCCTTTCCGGAAGCCTGCTTGCTCGCATGGTTGTCCTTCATCTAGTGTTCTGCTAATCCTGTTCAGGATGACTCGTGTAAACAGCTTGTAGATGACAGACAACAGGCAGATGGGGCGATAGTTGCCGATGTCGCGAATGTCTCCCTTCTTCAACAGTAGAACTGTCCTGCTGGTTTTCCATTGGGTGGGCACCTTGCATTCGGACAGGTAGCGTGTGAAGAGCCGAGCTAGTGTATTGATGAGTACCGGTGGGCAGATTCTTCAGATGTTCGGGTCTGCCTTTTGTCTGGGCCTGGTGCTGTTCCCTTCTTTACCGATGAGATGGCATGTCGGATTTCAGAAGGGAGAACATTGGGAATGACATATCCATCCTGTGGAATTTGGTATGTGGGCAGGTGGATGTGGCTATCAAAAGAGATTTGAGTAGAAGTCCTGGATAATCTTCTCCATTGCCTTTCTGGAAGATGTGATAGATCCATCAGGGCGTCGGAGGGCAGTCATCTCGGTCCTATAGTTGGCGAAGGACAGGCGGGCAGTGCGAATACTTTTCCCCGGCTTCTGCTGCATCTTCCAGTATTTCTGCTCTTCTTTCTTTGAGGTCTGCTTTTATCGCTTCTCTGCACTGTTTAGCAAGCTTGGACGTTAGCATTTGGTCTCCTGTGGCTCGCGCTTGCCACGTTGGCCGAATGAGCTCTGAGAGTTTCTGAAGACAAGGCGCCTTTTGTGTCTTTCTCTCTCTCTGGCATTCTTTGCACAATCATGGAGGTGCTGGACCAGTCGGTTGTATTCTTCATCGATGTCATCAATGATGGTATCTTCCCATGTTGCCGTTAATGGTGCCAATGGTGTTTCTTGGGGAACACCTTTCACAAAATGTGATTTTCCATATTTTGCTGAAAAAGTCTTAACATTTAAAAAATCTCATTGAAATATTTTATTGAGATGAAATATGTTTCATACTAACTTCCATTCGTTAGACCTGGTGCTATTAAAAGCCATGTCCTTTCAGATACAGATAGTTAGAGATAGCCATCATGTTCCTATCATATTCCTTCTACCACGATCCCTTTTTCCTCTTGGGTAGCATTTCTAGTTTCTCTTGTTAGATTCCGCCCCCTTAGGCTTCTATAATGCCAGAGTTTTGTTCCTTTTTTTTATGGCTGTTCTACAAAATTCTAGTTATATCCAATGAGGCAAGAAAAATGTTAAAAGCTTCTGGTGTCAATTGCCTTTAAAATCCTTCTTAAAGCATCTGCTGGAAAATCTATAATGAATATAAGAGCATCAGAATCTTGGAATGGTTTTATTGTACCATCAATTTTATTTCACCTAGTCTTCCTTAAAATTATTGGCTATGAGATCTTTCTTTGAAAACATAATACTTAATGTCCTATAAAATTCTAAGAGGATCCATTTTACTAAATATTCTCTCTATATATTTTATTTTAATAATAGTCTTATCTGTCTCTTTCATTGTGTTTTTAATCTAATCCCCTTGTTTCTTCTTCAAAAAGACACTTTTTTCCTTCTGATATAAACCTGGCACGCTACATATTTTATACCACATTATAATGCTATATTTTAATATTAAGTGGTAAGTATTATATAAAATCCTAGAGTGTTACATTAAAATAATATAGATATTATTTTTGAAACATAACAAATTATAATTTTATTTTATATAGTAGCCAATTCAATAGCAACTAGTCTTTGATGATGTCATGTATTCATAAGGAAATAAGAAAGACCTGTTATGTCATCTTATTCACACTTACTTATCTTAGTGAACTGAAATCTCTTAGAATTATGTATTTTATTCCTACCGTCTCTCACCTCCCCCATTTATCCTTATTCAGATTTTAATGTACACAATATAAAAGTGTTCTAATATTTATCCAAAGTTCTATTTTTCTTGGTAGAAAAAAATAATGCTCTGCATCATTTCACTTATTTAATCTTTTCATATTGGTCTGACAGCCTCAAATTTTGTAGAGAAGGTATTGCTCATCAGTCACACCTCATATATCTGGCATTATTGGTAAATGAGGTTTCCACATGATTGAATTTTCCAGATAATTCAACAGAGTTTGGCATGCTGTGCTGAGCACCTACCATGTGGCAAATCACAGGGAACTTAAGGCCCAGTAAATAAGATCTTGAAAGCTCAAAGGCTCAAAGCCCAAGGCCAGGGACTGTGGTAGGCCTGCCTCACACAGACTTTAATAACTATAAAACAATGTGCTAAGTACTATGATGTAAGTATGTACTAAGTGTGTAGAAATACAAATGAAGGGAAAATTAATTCTTCGTGTAGGTGGGACCTTGGGGATGTCTCTAATAAAAAGTTCTCCCTGGAGCTGAGTCTCTCAAGGGGAAGAGGAATTTCTAGAGTGAGGGAAGAAGAAAGCAAAGAGAAAGAGAGTTATGTCCTAGAAAAAATATTCCTAAGCATTAAAATGTTTAAATGTAGGAAGAACTAAATAAGGCCAATAAAAAATGATAACCGACAGTTCTACTTCTACTAAGAATAGCAGTCAGCACATCGTGAGTTAATGGGCATTCGCCATGTGTCTGGCGCTGTGCTAAGTGCTTTACTTGAATTAATTTTTTTCACAAATGTATGTATTGATATATTCCCCAAAGAAAATGTGTTATGTATAATTCAACCATTTCCTAATGTTCTGCTATGAATATAAATTTTTTGTACTCCATTGTAAAAACATTTTAAGCTAGTCTGCTCGATGTCATTAGCCACCTATACGACTTGGATATATTTAGTTAAGCTGTCATCATCCCAGTTCACAGTCAGCTCTGTGTTTACATCATCTCCCACCTCCTGCTTCTCGAAGATTTGTGATTTTTCTGTGCATATAATTCAGAACGCTTTGACAATTTTCACTCAGGAAGATTTCATGGTCTCTTGAGAGCAGTGGAGAGAGCAGGACACTCACATGGCGGATACTTTTTTTCTAACTGTACAGACAGTACACAGCAGAATTGGCCTTTCTTCAGTGTGAAGGAACTGGGCTTTACCCCAGTATTCTCAGCAGTGGCAATTTGCCCTCAGGAGACTCTTAGTTAACATGGCGATTGTTTTGGTTTTCCCAGTTGGGGAGGGGTGAAGATGAGGAACTGCTTCTAATCACTAGTAGGTAGCAATGCTGAAGAGGGTTACAGCTAGATTTCCTAATAAAGTACCAGGACAGGACAGCTCCACCACCAAACAATGATTGATCCAGTCTAAATGTTCATCATATAAAGCTTGAGAAATCCTTCCTGAGTTGAAAATTAGAAATGTAGAAGTGAGTATAATTTATGTCATGAAACCTGTTTTTCTTTTAACTTTTCTGTATTTTGGATCAGAAGTGTAGTGCAGAAGAACTCTTAAAAATGTTCATGAGATACCTTTTCGCATTTACTCTGGGGCCTTTAAAAAGCAACAGGACTGTATTAATAGTTTTATATTTTGCTTTTGGTTTGGAATGAGTGGCACTTATATATATATATTTATATATATATAAAACACATATATATGTATATATATGTATACACACACACATATATACATACATATATATATATGTATATATATGTATATAGTTTCAATGTGAGTAGATTCCTCTGCAGGTTCAAAAGATCTAAAATAAAATGCCAGCAAATCTGCTAAATATAAAAAAAATCCTAAAATAAAAGTAAAGTTCTGTAGGGAAAAAAATGATCAAATTTTCATAGCTTGAAGTCAATTTGTTTTTCCATGTTTACTATGTTTGTCAATTTCATTTAGTACTACTGTTTTACAAGTTTGCATTTGTATAGGTCAAAATCAAAATATAGCATTGAATCAGATATTCTGATAACTGATATTCTGTGAGATTTATATATATAATTTTATCATTTTCTATTTGCTTTAGTAAAAGAGCAGTTAGTTATCAAGAGTGTTAAATTCTAATATATATCTAAAACTTTTGATAATTTTTATTTAAATCACATATAATATGATTTGTTGACTGTGTTCCATGTTAGAGCTTCACATAAGTCTTTTTAAAGGGTATGGCATATTCCTATCAAATGACCAGAAAAATCCCTCCTCATGGGTGGCTACTATTACATTTTATTAGTTTTAATATTCTATTCAAAGACCAAAGGAGGTATATGTGATGGAAGAGGTTCAATAGTGATAATAAGAACTATAAGGTTTACATCTTAAGACTATGGGAGAATATTGTAATTTTTCTTGATATTTATCTGCATAGTGGCAAACAATTTCCCACAGCTTTCCTTGGCCAGACATAGTACTTCTTGTTAGAAAAGAGTCATTATTTGGTTAATTATGTATTTGCTTCTTTTCCCCTTTTACTCATATTAGTGTTTGTTACACATAAACATCCATTACTCATATACATGCATGTGCAATAACAACCTAAAATAAACAACCTAAAAGAGTTTATCTATTTTCTTAGATAAACTATTATTGGTGTTTTAAAAAACTATTTTACCTACTCTTGTTAAGCTTTCAACTTAATTTTTATGTGAATTTTGAGACAAAACTTACTAATTATTAGATGCATCAATCAACACTATTAGGATTAAAATAAAATTAAAGCATTTCTCTACTAGAATTATAGGTAGAGTTTATTAGTACGCTTTTATAGAAATAGTTGCATAAACCACTTCTTACCCAAATTATAATATCAAGCATACTAAGCACAATTTGTTATGTTCAAACTTGCCTGCCATTAGTTTTGGTAAGAAAACACAAGTGTAAAAATTATAGTTGTATATCCCTTTCTCCCTCTGATAAATTAATGAACTATATATTATTTATTACCTTAAATTTATTTGGACAGTATTATTTTAAGCTCATTTGAAGAATAAACAATCTCAAAAGAGTGCAAAATATTTTTCTAATACTAAGCATATCCTATCTTTAACAAATTATTGTTGAACTTAAAGTAAATATAAATTTCATTAATTATAATTCTTTTTTATTATTTTATTTATTCTTATTTTTTTATTATTTTATTTATTTATTTATTTTTATTTTTTGATTAAATATTTTATTATACCACCGTGAGAAATACAATTACAACGTTGTTCATGTTTGGAGGTTTCGGTCACATAGTGTTCCAGCATGCTCATCAGCGATACCATAAGTTCCAGAGTTTCTGCTCAAGTAATATGATGCTAAAATTTGTTAATAATACTTAGAACCAGGCAAGACTATGTAGTTGCTGCAGAATTTATTTGGTCAAAGCAGTTTTGCCAAACAAACATGTGGTGAATCTGGATTTATTTTCACCAGTTTTGCCAAAATATGTAAACTTGATCAACCAAATTTCAGTAAGATACAAATGGATGTCCCATATAAGGACTAATCCAATGTGTGTTAATTTACCACTTGCACTTCTGGAGAAGTGATTTAATTTATAAAGAAGTCTTATATATAAAACCCATGCGTAGTACCTGGGTGCTATGAGAGAGGTGACATAGAGAGGTAAACAAGCATGAGTTTCTTTTGGAAGATCTGTCTTCTATTTTTTTCTTATGTTGAAATAGTGAGACTCAACTGTTCAAATCTGTTTGAGATGCTCTAAATATGGATTTAAGTATGCCCTGTAAATAGCTTTATTTCTCTTGCCTTATCTAGTTTGTTCCGGCTGCCAGACTTATGTTCTATTTATCTTCTCTGTATCTTGGCTGAAACTTTGCTTTCTGTACCGTGCTTTCTTATATTTTATTCACTGCCTCAAACTAATTTGATTCTTATAACTTCACTCAAAAGACCCATCTACCAACAGCCTCCTCACTACTAACCTTTATGGCTGTATTTTTTTCTAGTTTATAATCAATCTTTTATGTAGTAACAACCTCCTATTGAATATGTAAAATATAAGAAATAGAGGACAGAATTAATTTTATAAATCTGCTGTAACAAATGACCCAAATTTGGAGGGCTAAGGCAAAATATAAATTTATTATGTTGCAGTTTCAGAGTTTCAGAGACTAGAAGCTAAAAGCCAAATAAACAAAAAACAAGCAAAAAACCCAACAACCCAGCAAAAAACTCCCTCACACACACACACACACACACACACACACACACACACACACACACACAGACACACCCAAAGGGATTATAGGGTTTTATTGCTTCCAAACTCTCTAGGGAGAGGATGTGTCTTCTTATCTCTTTTTTGAGTGTGGTATCCTTTAGTATTCCATGCCTGGTGTCAACATAATTCTAGGTTCTGCATCTGACTTTATGATGTGTCTTTCCTTGAGTCTATCTCAGTGTTTCTTAGAAGTGTCTTGGATGGGAGTTCATGTCAGTGACCTTATTTAACTGCATGACTTGCTAACTGCAAAGATCTAATTTCAAATATGATTGTATGTCAGTGTTACTATGTGAAACAATCATGATGAGTCATAAGGAATAAGGGATTTATTACATTTATTTGACTTTTTGAAATTGTGGGACTTAAACTGGTCGTGTAACGTTATGATGAATCTAAGCTTTATAGCACAGATCTCTAGGAAGGACAAATGCACATGGAGTAGGGGATAATGAGGAGAAGTAGATGAGAGCTCATGCCCGCCGGGAGGAATTGAAACCCAGTCTTCACCCAGGACTTCTACCCTCAGTCACATGGGTGACCTCCAGGGGAAGCTGGTTTATTTAACTATGAGCAGTGAGTTCCACTAATCCGAAGCTTGGGCTGCAGAAGTAAAGAGGGTGATGCGACACAACAAACTGAGGGGCAGGATTTGGAGTCACAGATGGAGCTGAGATCAGGCAAGAGCTAGGAGAGCTGTGGACACACGTTGTTCCAGGCAGGAGGCCAGAGCAGCAACAATGGAAGAGGCAGCAGAACAGCTTAGAGACAGCTTAGAGCTTTCCCAGCCTCAAGCATAAACTGCTACTGCCTCAATTCTGTTCCTGCAAACATTTCTTTTAGAGCTAGCACAGAATCAAACAAAGAAGAGAATTTTGAGATATTTACTTCTATTTATGTTGACTTAGCCAAAAAAGAAAGTCACAGTAATCCAACATTCTACTTATCTCCATTTACCCTATTTGTTTTTGTTTTCATATTTTTTTGGGGGGCACACACACTGCTGTACCCTGAGTTTACTCCTAGCCCTAGGCTTAAATATTACTCCTGGCATGGCTTGGGAAACAATTTGAGGTACTGGGAATTGAATCGCAGTCAGTCGCATGCAAGCAAGTGTCCTTCCCATTTGAAACAATTCTTATAATCCAAAAAGTATAATAGTAAACAGTTGCTCTGTCTTGTTATCTATTCTTGAATGTTGTTCATTTCTTTTCTATCTGAATAATATTTACTACTTGCAAACTGTAACTTTAATAATGAAATAAGTGAATGACTGCTTTTAGAACTGCATATCCTGTATGCTTGGCAGATGGGCAAAGGATAAAAAAGAAATTGTTAAATACGTATAAAAAGTACGGACTCTCGGGTATATTCCCAGGAGTGCTATTGCTGGATCAAATGGGAGCTCAATGTCTAGTTTCCAGAGGAATGCCCATATTGTTTTCCCAAAAGGGCTGAACCAGTCGGCACTCCCACCAACAGTGGATGAGAGTCCCTTCCCCCACATCCACGCCAGCACCGGTTGTTCTTGCTGTTTTGGATGTGTGCCAGTCTCTGTGGGGTGAGATGGTACCTCATTGTTGTTTTGATTTGCATCTCCCTGATGATTAAAGATGAAGAGCACTTTTCATATGCCTTTTGGCCATTCGAATTTCTTCTTTTTTGGAAGCTTCTGTTCATTTCTTCTCCCCATTTTTTGATGGAGTTGGCTGTTTTTTTCTTGTGAAGTGCTACCAGTGCCTGATATATCCTGGATATTAACCCCTTGTCAGATGGGTATTGGGTGAATATCCTTTCCCACTCTGTGGATTGTCTTTGTATCTTGGTCACAATTTCTTTTGAGGTGCAGAAGCTTTTCAATTTTATATAATCCCATTTGTTTATCTTTGCTTCCATTTGCTTGGTCAGTGGTGTGTCGTCTTTAAAGATACTTTTAGCACACTGTTCCATTTTCTGTCTTACCTAGCCTCTGACTCCCACATGTTTGTGATAATTTCCACCTTTGACAAGACCTCCTGATATATATTTCACTTGGCCTTGGATATTGGTATCATAATATGTACATATATGTTTATATTATGCAGATAAATGCAGTCATTCTGTATCTGTCTCTCTCCTTCTGGCTAATTTCGCTCAACTAATGCCAACCTAGAACTGAGCACTAAATAGAGGCAAAAAGATACACATGACAACCCTTTAATGTATGTTCTGTAATCCATAGTCTGGAGGGGAAGGAAAAGAGAAAGAGAGAGAAAGGGAAAGAAATGAAGAACCTGCCATGGAGAAGGGCTGGGGAAGGGGGAGGGAACCGGGGACGTTGGTGGTGGGAGATGGGCACTGGTGGCGGGATGGGTGCTGGAACACTGTATGACCAAAACCCAAATATGAACTTTTTAATTGTATATCTTTGTAATTGTAAAAAATTAAAAATTTTTTTTATAAAAGATACTTTTAGTTTCGATGTTGTAGAGTGTTTCTCCTATGTTTTCTTCGATGTACCTTATAGATTCATGTCTGATGTTGAGATCTATAGTCCATTTTGATCTGACTTTTTGTGCATGGCATTAGCATAGGAAATCTATATTCCTAAACATGCTACAAATTGTGTATTTCATACGAGCCCATTCTATACCAAATTTGCTATTACTTTATTGATCAGAAGCAACTCTGTGGAATTTATGACAATGAGGCATCCAATTACATGAATGAATTATTTGGTAGCTATTTGAAAGCAACATTACAGGCAAAGAAAGAAAATTCATAATCTGAGTGCTTATTTTCAGTGAGAATAAAGTATTTCCTTTCTATTATATAAGTGGCCCAAAATGTTAACCAAACATAAGATAAGAGTGTAATCTCTCTGACTCATGATCCTGTGAGAATTTATTTCACAGATATGATCTGATGCAATTAGAGTATGTAAATAGTCTATCTAAGTCCATTGCTTTGCATTTGGTGCTGGAGCTAAGGTCCATAGACCAGACAGGAAGTAAAGATCAATGTGAATTTGGATAAACAAGAAAACAAGAGAACCTATTCAAATGATCTTAGACCTAGGAAGACAAACTAAAACTTATCTCTATGTTTTCACTTGCATAGGTGCAGATGATTTCCTAACTACCTTATTTTTGCCCACCTACATGCCCTCATGCCCACCCCTCTGAGTGTTGAAGAATAATTGCAGAGATTAAATAGAACCTAAAGAAGCTCTAGGTCTAGCTTCTGTCCCACACCAATTCTCTGCTGGACATCTGAGCATAAGTTCTTACACACATAAACATGGATATTGTTTCATTTCCACTTTTTAAATCTCACCCAGGTTTTTTTTATAGTCAACAGTAATTCAGAACCATACATTATACTTCAAGGTTACTTAAACTACTATATAAAGTCATCATAGTCAATAAATATTAAAGGGAAAGAATAAACAAATTAATGGACAGATTCATGAATGAGTGGATATATTGATTAATTTCTGAAGTGTCCATTTCCTTTCTCTGCACTTTGTTTTATGATGGGGGCTATCATCAATATTTTATTACCGAAAAACAAAAATAAATGATATGTCAGTCTGTCAGTGTAATAAGAGGAATTTCAAAGTATGAATTAGATCCCCAAAATATACAACTGTGATATGAAAAAAAATTTTGAAAATGAAATTGTAAATAAGGATTTTGGTTCCTTATTGAACCTACCATGATTTCTCATTAATAAAATAAAAAATTTGGCTTACGAATTTACACTCGCTTCTAGTAATCTATGATTTACTTTGATGACTTTCAATAATGGAATCCCTGACTTGCTTGAGATTTCACTTACATAATATTTTGGTCATAACACACATGTTTACACACTTGTCAATGGCTAGTTATAAGGAAAGCACAGTGATGATATGATCCTATAAAATGGCGCTAACTTTAACCAAGGCAGAAGTCAAAGCAAACTTCAGAGAAATAGTGCAGGATCTAAGGTGCTGCTTTTGCACATGTCAGTTCAGGTTTGATCCTTAGCATCTGATATGGTCTCCCAAGCATTGCTAGGAGTGACCCTAAGCACAGAGCCAGGAATAAGCCCTGAAAAATGTCCTTTATGGCCCAATAAACTAAAATAAGGAGCAAATAAAATATTTATATAAGTTAGGCTTTGTTTATTGACAAAACATAGTAGTTTATTAATGTTACTAATTGTAGTAACTCTGCCCCTCGAGGTGTTGTAGGTGTGGCTGAGGTTCCCGGCTGTGTTGGCAGGTGGCAGACAGAAGACAGGCTTGTCTACACCACCCAGGGCTCTGTCCCATGGGCCCTGCATGGTTGACGGTCTGACATAGAAAAAGACTGGGCCCCCTGGGAAGAACCCAGAGCAACGGCAGAGCCCGGCAAGCTACCCGTGGTGTATTCGATATGCCAAAAACAGTAACAATAATGGACCTCATTCCCAACAAATGAGACGTTACTGGCGCCCACTCAAGCAAATCAATGAACAATGGGAAGACAAGTGATACAAGTGATTGTAGTAACAAAATATTAATAAAATATCAAATATAGTCTTAGTACTTGTTCCTTAAGCATATGTGTGAAAATTTTCCTTGAAGTTTTTAAAATTGTAGTTGCTTTTCAGTTTTTGTCAGGCAGACAATTATTCCAAACACAACATGACATCTGAATATATTTGTATAGATTTTCAGTGGTGGTTGTGCCAGATCTGGCAGTGCTCAGAGGCTTTTCCTGGTTCCGTGCTCATAAACAACTTCTGGGGTGCTCGGAAGAGCTTATATGGTGCCAGAGATCTGAACTAGGGTCAGCAGGATGGAAAGCAGTATGGTCAGGTGAATAGAAGGATGGAAGGCAAGCTCCTTTCTCCTGTACTATCTCTCCAACCTCTGTTTAATGATTAAGCGATATAAAATTATGTCAATAATTAAAATTTGAGAAAAAACTTCTTTGAAGAATACAGAAATTCTCTGCTCTTTTTTCTGCTCCATTTGTTATTATTTTCCTTTCTGGCTTATTATTTTCTTTTCTCCATTCCACTTCCACTTTTTACCATTTACTGTAACCAGTTTTACCAGCCAGCATCTTTAAGCATTCAGACTGAGGTCAATTGAAGTTAATACACCCATCATAACAATTTTTCAAGCATCATAGATTACAATTCAGAGCAATCTGTATTGACAGAACATGTAAAGATTCAACTTCAATTAGTTTCTCATGTAGACAGATGATCACATTACATTAGTTATTTACAAAATCTTTTGAGGCAGGAAATTTCATATTTTTTAATATACGGTGATCAGAATTCTGAGAAATTTTATTATAGTCAACTCTATGATCCTCATTTTTTTTTAATTTACTGATATTTATGTAAATGTAAAAATTAAAAGGAAAAATTAAAGTTTTGTGATTACATCATTATGCCTTAAATATGGAATCTATTCTTTCAGATATACAGTATAAATGATTTTGACTCAATTTTTGATTTCTGTTGCTTAGCCCTCAGTAAAATAATTATTCTTCTAATAGTTTGAGACTCCTTAGGCACATATGTAAAATTTCCCTTTTTTGAAAAAAATAAAAAGTAGTCTAGCATATCAATTTTCTACAAGTCCACTAATTTCTATAAAGCAGCCTGGTAATATTAAAGTAAGAGATACTAAAATATATTTATATTTAATTATAAATGTATCTACACAAAAATGTTTTTACCTTTGACTGGCTATAATTAGTATACACAGTTAATATCTAATAAGCTTCTTATGCTAAAAATTCTTGTGTTCAATTTTAATTATTGACATTTTATATCATTTAATCATTATACTGTATTTAATAATACAGAATGGCTTCATTTAGTCGACTGGGAAATTATTATTTTGATGATCTATAACATACTGAAAATATTCAAGTTCTGAGTGTAAAAGAAAACTAGTCAATTAAATATAAATTTACTTTCACTGGATTTTAAAAATATTAAATGTTGACATTACTATTGTGTTAATAAAACAGATTATATTCAGCATTGTTCTTGCCTTTTAAAAACATTCTAAGTGTTACAGATTGAATTTTGTTCCATCATCTATCCCATAATTCATCTTTTCTAAGTTCTAATTGCTAGTGCTGCTAAATGTTCCAGAAATAAATGTTGGGTTTTCAACAATAAGTTAATATAAAATCATTGAGTGATTCCTCAAATATGACTGTGGTCCTTAAAAAGGAGGGAATTTGGATCCAGAAACACACACAAAGAAAAGTGTTGTGAGAATACAAGGAGAAGATAGGTAGTTACTGAGAAAAGTTCCTTTCCTTATACCTGGTTACACTTTTTATTTTGGACTTGGAGCCTCCCAAATTATGAAATAATAAATTTCTTGGGTTTTTTTTTTAGTGTTACGGCACCCATTCCTCTAACAGTGCACATTTCCAACCAATAACATCCCCATTTTCCCTCCCACCCTATCCCACCCTGCCTGCCTGTGTGTATGATAGGCACTTTTTTTCTTCTTTTCTTCTTCTTCTTCTTCTTCTTCTTCTTCTTCTTCTTCTTCTTCTTCTTCTTCTTCTTCTTCTTCTTCTTCTTCTTCTTCTTCTTCTTCTTCTTCTTCTTCTTCTTCTTCTTCTTCTTCTTCTTCTTCTTCTTCTTCTTCTTCTTCTTCCTCTTCCTCTCTTCCTCTTCCTCTTCCTTCTCCTCTTCCTCTTTCTCCTTCTCCTTCTCCTTCTCCTTCTCCTTCTCCTTCTTCTTCTTCTTCTTCTTCTTCTTCTTCTTCTTCTTCTCTCTTCCTCTTCTCTTCTTCTTCTTCTTCTTCTTCTTCTTCTTCTCTTCTTCTCTTCTCTTTCTTCTCCTTCTCCTCCTTCTCCTTCTCCCCTCCTCCTCCTCCTCCTCTTCCTCCTCCTCCTCCTCGTCCTCCTCGTCCTCCTCCTCCTCCTTCTTCTTCTTCGCAGACTGGCCCCTTCACTATCTTACCTAACCTCTTAACACCACACACCTGTGGTAGATTCCAACCCTTGACAGTTCCTCCTGGATTCTGTTTTTCCTAGCCTTGTGTATTAATCTCATAGTAATTTTACATCCCACAGATGAATGTAGTCATTCTATATCTGTCTTTTCTTTCTGACTAATTTTACTCAGAATGTTAATGTTCACGTTCATCCGTTTTTAGGAAGATTTTGTGATTTTGCTTTCCTAACAGCTGCATATTATTGCATTGTGTAGATGTACCATTGTTTCTTTATCCAGTCTTCTGTTTTTGTGCATTCAGGTTGATTCCGTATTCTGGCTATTGTGAATAGTGCTGCAATGATATAGAAGTGCAGATCGTGTTTCTTCTGTGTTTTGGGCCCCTAGGGTATATACTCTGAAGTGGTATTATTGGGTCAAATGGGAACTCGATTTCTAGTTTTTGGAGGAATGTTCATTTCCAAAAAGACTGGTCCAGTCAACATTCCCATAAACAGTGAATGAGAGTTCCCTTCTCCCTGCATCCATGCCAGCCTAGTTATTATTGCTCTTTTGGATGTATGCCAGTCTCTGTGTTGTGACATGATATCTCATTGTTGTTTTCGTTTGCATCTCCCTGATGATTAATGAAGGAGAGCATTGTTTTTCATGTGTCTTTTGGACATTTAAATTTCTTCTTTGGAGAGTTTCTATTCATTTCTTCTCCCTGTTTTTTAATGGCATTGGATTTTTTTTCTAGTAAATTTCTACAGTGCCTTGCATGCCTTAGATATTAACCCTTTATCAGATGGGCACTGGGTCAATATTCTTTCCCATTCCATGGACTGTCTTTGTATCTTGGTTACTTTCTTTTGGGTGCAGAAGCTTTTTCATTTCATGTAGTCCCATTTATTTAATTTTACGTTCACTTGATTTGTCAGTTATGTTTCATCTTTGAAGATGCTTTTAGCTTCAATGTCATGTAGCATTTTGTCTGTTTTCTTCACTGTACCTTATAGAGTCAGGTCGGATGTTGATATCATTGATCCATTTTTATCTGATTATTGTGCATGGCATTAGAAAGAGACCTAGTTTTTTATTTTATTTTTTGCAAGTAACTGGCCATTTTCCCCAGCACCACTTGTAGAAGAGGCTTTCTTTATAATATTTAATAGTTTTTGGTCCTTTACCAAAGATTAAATGATCATATATCTCAAAGTAAATTATCATATATTTCAAATTGTGTCAGGATATTCAACTATATTCCATTGCTCTCATCTGTCTTTATTCCAATACCATGCTGTTTTAATTACTACTGCTTTGTAGTACAGTTTCAAGTTGGGGAAGGTGATGCCTCCCATCTTCTTTTTTCCCAAGAATTTATTTAGCTATTTGTTTGTCTTTATTGTTCCATATGAATTTCATGAGTGTTTGATCAAACCCCGCAATGCTCAGGGGTCACTCCTGCCCCTGCACTCAGGAAATACTCCTGTTGGTGCTTGGGGGACCATATGGGATGCCAAGGATTGAACCTGTGTTGGCTGCATGCAATGTGAACGCCTTACCCACTGTACTATAGCTCCAATAGAATTTCTTTGAAAATGTCATGGGTATCCTTATATGGACTGCGTTGAATCTATATATTTGTTTAGAACGCATTGCCTTATTAATTTTCCCAATTCATGAGCAGGGGATGTGTCGTCATTTCCTTATGTCCTCTTTTATTTCTTAAAGCAGTGTTTTGTAGTTCTTTTTGTCCCAGTGCTTTACATTCTTAGTTAACCTAATTCCTAGGTACTTTTCTGTGGCACAATTATGAATGGAATATTTTTAAAAATATCACTTTCTTCTCTTTCATTATTTACATACAGGAAAGCCGTGAACTTTTTCGATATTGATTTTGTACCCTCCCACTCTACTATACAAATCTGTTTTTTTCTAGGAGCTTTGTAGAGAGTTTTTGGTTTCTCTGATATAATATCATGACACCTGCAAATAGTGATTTTATTTATTATGGTTCTCTATTTTTCTTTCTTTGTGAGTCTTGCAAGTGCTTTTTCTATCATGTTTATTTTTTCAAAGAACCGGCTCTTGGTTTCATTGATTTTTTTTTTGGATTGTATTTTGGTATTTACTCTTATTGAAAATTTCTGTAATTAAATGATTCAGTCAGTGTCTCTTATTACTGCTGCCAAAGGGTATTAATATGATACATCGTTGAACTATTTGCCCTCATATTCTATGCATATCCCATGTAAATAAACTTTTTCCTTTGTAACAATGCAATTTGATTTTAATGTAGGTGTATATATATATATATATATGTATATATGTATGTATGTTAGATGGTTGGATGGATGGCTGGATGGATGATGGATGGATAGATAGATAGATGATAGATAGATAGATAGATAGATAGATAGATAGATAGATAGATAGATAGATAGATATGCCACAACCATTGATGTTCAGGGTTTAGGCCTAGCATTGTGCACATTGGATGACTCCTAGTTCACTTTGGGGAACATTTGGGGTTCTGGGGATCTAGCCCAGGAAGAATGCTTGGCAAGCACTCTACCAGCTGTACTATTTGGTTGTACTGATATATTTCATATAGTTTATAAACACTGAACCTTCACTTTTCAGAGGTGAACAAGAAATTATGGCTGTTTCCTACCATGCTGTTCACCTTTAATTACCTCCTAGTGAGTTAAGATTTACATAATTGAAACTTAGATATTTAGGGATTTCTTGAATGCTTTGACTGTGCTTTCCCTAACTATCCTAAATGCTGGAACTGTTTTCATCATAGACATGTGAAAAAAAATGGAACTTTAGGATGGATATTTTAGGGTTCTTTTGAGAAAAATTCTTTCAAATAATTAACTTCATCTAAAGAACTGCATAATTTTTGAATAGTTGAAACAACTTTCGTAATTTAACTCTTTTTATTTTTCCAGTATTATGATACTATGTTAAAATATCGTATTATTTGACTTATAGAGTATATTACAAACTTTTTGCCATAATTCAAATAAAAACAGACTCTATAAAAGTTTAATTTTAAGTAATTAGGTCATATATTAAATTGTAGTTTCAAGATACTTACCAGATTTTTAAAAAAAATTTAATAATGATCAATATTTTCTTGGATTCTATTTGGTGAATTTCCCAAGTGAGGAGGAAGAATTATAATTTGATGTTTTGTTACTCCGTGAATATGAGAGGTCTTTAAATTTTAAGTTATAACTAATGAAATATTTTCATTTTATTAGAATATGCTTCTTAGATAACTCTGGTACCTGGTACAGAGTTCAATACTGAATAAGAAAAAGTGGCTGTAACTCATCCTTTTTGGGAGCCATTTAAAGTTCTGAAAGAAAATTGAAGTTCAGAGTAGAGAAACTGAATGATTTAGTTCATTACAATACATTAGTTTTAACATCTCTAGGTTAATAGAAGAGTGTCATAAATCAAGCTGATAGATACATGTAGCTTTTAAAATATTTACTGAGATAACTTTACTTCTGTTAAAATTAGTTCAATTTTCAATTATCAGAGTATTCCATCATTGTAAAATTTTTATAGATGTCCTTGCTTCAGTTTTATTTCACATTTGCTTGTTATTTCTATAAGTGTCTGTTGAGCGACTTCTTTAATGTAAATAGATGGCAAATGCAGCAGGACATTATTCAATATAGATTATGATGACATAGTTTTGATAGCTGCTATATGAATAATATGCTCTAAAGCATAGTCAGCCAAGTATGAAAGGTCATAAAATGCATAATAGTTTATTTCTGTTTTATTTTGAGGGAGCTGTGATGTTTTACCATTAACCTATCTCAGCCTCAATTTCATCAATATGGAAGAAATATGGAGATTAAATGTCAGAACATTTAGCTCAAGTTGCCTATAGTTAGGAAATAATAAAAGTCTTCCTTATATCAATAAATATCCATATACTTGTAAATTTAATGTTAACATTATGATGAACTAATGCTAATAACAACACTGTAAAGGTTATTCTAAAGCATTCATGTTCATATCCCTAGCCATTACTGACCCTAGGGGAGTAAAGCATACAGATTTCAAAGCAAATTTGAGTAGCTGTGCTGCTTGATTCATGGGATTTATCCTTAATCCACAGGTTCTTTTTGTCTGATACTATCTTAGCCTTGATATCCATATATTATTGCCATAATAAAAATGGAAAATTGAAAATAAAGTGGAAAAATGGAAATCTATCTCTAACACAGATGTCTGCAGCACATATTCTGCCTGTGCTCCATCCCTTGAGACTCCACATTCATGCAGGCTGGAACAGGAGTTGCATTCTCTTCAGTTTAATTTTAGCCATTGAACTTGCTGTGAGAGATTCTTACAGAGTGCTATCAGGAATACTAAATATCAGGGACTAAATAAAGACCACACTGGGGATCAGAGAGATAGTATAGTGAGTAGGGTTGTTGCCTTGCATGCAGTTGACCCAGGTTCAGTCCCCAGCATCCCATATGACCCCCTTGAGCCCTGCCAGGAGTAATTTCTGTGTGCACATTCTGGGCATCACCAAGTGGGCCCCCCAAACCAAAAATAAATAAATGAATAAGTAAATCAAGAACACCAAATCATTTTGTAAAGACCAGTAAGATCCCCCAAAATAAAAGTTGCTTTCAGATGTTAGTAATCTGCCTCAGGTTTGGTTAGAAGACTCACGTGTGGCCCCTTTTCTCTTGTTCTTTTACGTTTAAAAAGAGCTTTTGAAACTATGTCACAAATAGACAATGGAATATTATGCAGCTGTCAGGAAAAATGAAGTCATGAATTTTGCCTACAAATTGATGGACATGGAGATAATCATGCTTAGTGAAATCAGTTCAGAAAGAAAAGGACAGATATATAATAACTGCATTCATCTGTGGGATACAAATACCAGTGTTCTACTAATTTTTTGGAAATGATAATGCCAGACTAAAACTGACCATTGAATGTAGGCAAAGGGATTTATATGATAACCCCTATGTATGGCGAGTCACAGTTTGTAACTGAAGGGAGAAATCGAGAGAGAGAGAGAGAGAGAGAGAGAGAGAGAGAGAGAAGAGAAAAAGTGCCTGCTATAAAGAGCCAGGCTGTGGTAGAGGGGAAGGAATCTGGGGACATTGGTCGGGGGATGCGTGCTGCAACATTGCGTTACTGAAACCCTATAATGAGCAACTTTTTAAGTCTCTATCTCATGGTGTTATAATTTAAAAATAATAATAAAAATGTTCATTGTATATGCAAAATTCAAATTTAAAAAAGTTAAAAAACAAAAAGCTTTTGGAGCGTTTTCACTTAAACATAGGAAATGATGATCGTTGTTCAACTTGTAAGGCTTATTTTTTTAATTGTTCTGTTTTCCTCAGGGATGCGGATCTGTTCCTGTTAGACACAAGAAAGACCCAAGCTTTAGATGTGGGTTGGCTTGTCTTTGATATCACTGTAACCAGCAATCACTGGGTGATTAATCCACAGAACAATTTGGGCTTACAACTCTGTGCAGAAACAGGAGATGGTAAGTAACTAATTTGTACATACTTTATATGATGTCTTTTCTGATGTATTGAGAGTAATAGAAACTTTATATGATATAACTGATTTATGTTTTGTATACACAGTATACAAGTAGCAAATTCCACAACATAGTGCAATGTATCAATTAGATGTTTTTTTTTTAAACACAATTTATTGTCACAAATAGCAGTGGGATTTGAAGGGTAAAGATGATGTACGTTTCCTTATTTCTTATGAAGTTGGGATTTTTTTTCTTTTTTGGGTCACACCGGTGATGCTGTGGTTTCTCCTGACTCTGCACTCAGGATTTAATCTGGCAGTACTCAGGGGAGCATATGGGATACTGGGGATTGAGCCTGTTTTGGCTGCATACAAGGGAAATGTCCAACCCACTGTGCAGTTGCTCCAGCCCCAGGAGATTTAGGTCCAGTATTGAAGATAATGTTCATAGCACTACTGTAATATAAAACCCACATTAAGTGACAGTGCAGAGTACAGTATATGTCTTAATTATGGTGATGTTATACAACCTGATCATTTGTAAAAACTAATAGAATTGTACACTAAGGTGCATTAATACTCCTATGTATGTTACCTTTCAAGTCTTACTAGAAGAATGACAAAGAATTATATGTATGTATATAGATTATATATACATAGCTTTCTTTCTATCTAGATATTATATATACATATCTATATATCTATCTGCACATCCAAAATGTCCAAAGTGTTGCTAGGGAGACAGACATTTATTTATGTCACTTGTCACTTGTCTTCCCGTTGATCATCGATTTGCTCAAGCGGGCACCAGTAACATCTCCATACATCCTGCTGCATGCTAGTGTAGCCCAAGAGCATCTGCTCATTCCAGGAACATGAAGAACCTCAAACCATTCCATCAGGTCATGGGAATGAGGTCTATAATTGTTACTGGGTTTTGGCATATCAAATATGACATGGGTAGCTTGCCAGGCTCTGCCGTGCAGATCCCCCAGTCACCACCATAATAATTCCTGAGTAGGGGCAGAGCGATAGTCCAGTGGGGAGGGTGTTTGCCTTGCATATGGCCAACGTATTCAATCCCTGGCATCCCATATGGTTCCCAGAGCACCGCCAGGAGTAATTTCTTTCTTTCTTTCGTTCTTTCTTTCTTTCTTTCTCTCTCTCTTTCTTTCTTTCTTTCTTTCTTTCTTTCTTTCTTTCTTTCTTTCTTTCTTTCTTTCTTTCTTTCTTTCTTTCTTTCTTTCTTTCTTCCTTCCTTCCTTCCTTCCTTCCTTCCTTCCTTCCTTCCTTCTTCCTTCCTTCCTTCCTTCCTTTTCCTTTCTTTCTTTCTTTCTTTCTTTCTTTCTTTCTTTTTTTGCGTTTTGGGTCACACCCACCAATGCTCAGGGGTTTTTGGCTCTACACTCAGGAATTATTCCTGGCAGTGCTCAGGGGACCATATGGGATGCCGGGATCGAACCCAGGCTGGCATGGGCCGGCTTCATGCAAGGCAAACTCCCTACCCGCTGGACTATCGCTTCGGCCCCACCAGGAGTAATTTCTGAGCAAAGAAAATGTTACTTATAATAGGGTTAATTGGGAGAAAAAAATGGAAATAGAATAAATGAATCATAAAAAATACAAAATAATGTCAAGAGGATTATTAACATATTGTTTCATTTGTTTGCTAGTTATAGAATAACTTGTAAAAACTTTCTGTAGGAAATATTCATTTTCAACATATATGTAATTATTGTGCTCATAGGTATTCATTGAGCAACTGTGGATTGTGTTTAGATAGATGCTAATGATGAGCAGAGATTGCAGAGATAACTTTATGAGGTGTGTAGTTGAGTGAAACATAAAGCAGGACTTAAAAATTTTGGTCAAGAGACCTAGGAAACAAAAGCAAATTTATTTAGAGCCATACCACTCAAAGTTTTGCATCTCTAAATTCAAATCTGAACTTTCAGGTGATTTACAATTATATTCATCGCAACAGTTTGATGGGACACAAGTTAATGATTTACTAGCATGATTGTCATTTTTAAAATGGAGAATACCTAAGAGTCTGCATTACTGTCTTAACTCACATTCTAAATCTTAAGGCCAGGCCAAAGGAGGGAAATTTATAAAGGAATGATTAATTAGCAAATGTGCTTTGTTTTTGTTTTATTGACGTTAGCTGTTTGCAAGATCAGACAAGAGAAATATAAGTCTCACTTCTGTCTCCTTGCTGTATTATACTAAGTCCTTGCCTAGTAGCTACAGAGTTAAGTTGGAGTAGGCCTATCTTAAGTGTGTCTGAAGGCATTTCATTACTGTAAGCAAAAGGATTTCACAGTGGCATTATTTTACCTATAACCAGATTCATCTCCTGTGGATATAAAATAATCTGTGTTGCATCTCTAAGGATTGTATATATGGATTTAATCCAGAGTTATACTAGTGAAGGCTTTGAGTGCTCAAGTATTAATTTGGAATAAGGAAGTTCTTACTGAAAATGTGATAGAAGTTTAATACAGCCCACCCAATTCAGACATTTCCATAGATTTTAATTGCAATGCTATTTTTTTACTTTTTTAAGTAAACAATTTAAAGATTTTTCAATTATAGGTTATTTTCCAATTACAGCTTTGAGAAATTTTCTTAAGGATTTTCAGAGTTCAAGCATTAAATAGAGACTGACAAAAGCACATATTTAAATAATCTTCCAAGAATTCTTACAATGTTAAACTACTGTACATTTATGGTCAGAAATGCGACTGCAAAATCAGCAGTGTGGGGGTGAGCCAGTTGTTTCTTCCCTGGTATGTGGCCCAAACAAGAAAAATTAAATTAGTGGTATGTGCTTCTCCCAGTCTTCTCCTTAGGGATATGCTTGAAATGTCTAACTAAACAACTCAAGAGATCTGGGAAACATGATCAGCCTGTTTCCTTTTAGTTACCTCCTCTGCTCTTGTCTCCACATTAAAACTCTGAAATGTTCTCTCTCTCTCTCTCTCTCTCTCTCTCTCTCTCTCTCTCTCTCTCATACTGATCTTGTATTGGTTCTACTTTCTTTACTACCTATATAATTTAGCTTCTGTCTTGCTTTCAATTTATCTTTTTCTCTCTGAAGACTACTTAATATTTTTCTCTCCATTCTAGATTTATTTATTTTCTATTTTAGGGGTAATTTATGTTTAAATTACTGTTGTATTATTTATGGAGAGGGTTGTTTGTACTTTTTGAGCCAATTGAAATTGTTTTACTACTTTTTTAAAAGGTTTCCAGATTCTTCACTTAATAGTAGGATTTGAAGTGTACAGATTTATGTTTTTTCTTTATTTGTTTAATACTGTTTAACAAGAAAAAAGATTGCATGATTAACTATACCAAGAAAATTGACTTGGTATTTCAGCAATAATTAAATTTCAGCCTGATGCAGATAATACATTGCCCTGGAAAAGTAAATAAGCCTCTGGGTATTGTAGTTCTATTATAATATGCTTCATGCACCCTCATGAAGTATAAGCATGTTCCATTCCTCTATAAATCTGCATCAATTGATGCTTCCATTTAATACTGCTTCAATTGTTACTGCCACTGATGTTTTTAATGAGATATTGACTTATTATTCCAAACAGAACAGGCCAACAATTCCTTATAATAACAGATCTGAAAATGTTTCCTCCTCAGTAATCTTTTTTGGAAATCATGAAAGGGCAATACACAGGAAAATCCATTTGTTTCAAGTCCATTTGCTGATTATAATTCATTTATTCATTTGTACCATATACAACTACTCAATAGCAGCTATAAATGCAGAGAGCATGCTATAGGAGAATACATCCTGGTAGGGACAGATGTATGTAGTTAATTGTAAAAGGATGTAATGCTACAAATGCTGAAAAATAATGAGAATTAAAATCTCTTGAAATATATGAGAGGTGATTATGTTCAGATGGAATGGAGACAAAAGGAACATCTTTATTTTTTTAAAGGAACATCTTATGTGGGAATTTTTTTTCTTTTCCCTTTCTTCTTTTTTAATGGGTGGACTTTAAGAGATGAGGAAGGAGGGAAATGTGAGATGTTGGAGTGGTGTTGAGAACTGATGGGAGTATTTTTCCCGAGTGAGGAAACAAAGTGAATAAATGCACAGAAAAGATAACATGGGACAGTATATTCTTATAGAGATAAATAAGAGTCTAGCTGGCTTGAATAAATTTGCCTGAATAAACAATGACTACAGATCCAATTAGAAAAGTAATTTGAAGAAAATGTTTTGGAGATTTTATTTAGAGGTTTGTAACATGAAATCCATTGGATTCCTATAGAATGATCATACTTTATTTAAAAAGTAGGGTGTACTACTTGATCACAGCAATGAGTACTGTGATTAAAGGTAGTGTGAAGTCCAGTAGTTAGCTAAGAAGCAAGTAGAGGGCATCATGTTAAGCAAAATACAGAGAAGGACAAATACCGGATTATTTCACTCATCTTTGGTGTTTTGAGTAACAAAACAAAGGAATGAACCATATTACAGAATGTGAGCCCTTAGTCTTGGATTACAAAACTGAAATTACCAAGAAATGATGGAGATGGGGTAGGAGAGAAGGAAGTAGTGGACTAGAAGTGACATGAAGAGATGAATGGTGGCGTGTATTGGGCACTTTGGTGGTGGTGGAAGTGCAGTTATTTTGTACATGAAAACAAAAATTAATGCTGCGTAATAATGTTACTTAAATGACAAGAAAAGGGAAAGAATTTCAACTTTGTACTTTTTCTGGCATAGGTTCTTTTCCTTCATATTTATAGGCTCTGTGCTTGGTACAATGAAAGTTAGAGTTTCAAAAAAAATCTTGAATGATCACTAAAGACATGCATGATTCAAAAGGATATGATTTCATTTTTTTTATTATACCCAGTAGTGCTCAGGGGCCACCCTGGCTCTGCTATTCAGCTGTAAGATGAAATCATGTAGTTTGCTGAAATATGGTTATAACTAGAGGTTATCATATTAAGTGAAATAAGCCAGAGGAAGGAGGACAGATATCAAGTGATTTCACTCATCTGTGGAATATATTAAGTCAGAACAAAAGGATAGACAGTGGACAGCATTTGACAATGAAAATCACTGACAGTCTTGATATTGGAATACAAACCCAATGACCAAAAGGGGAGGAGAGAAGAGGGACCCTGAATGCAGATCGAAAAATATGGGAGACCAAAGCCTGGCTGCCAAGGCACCCAATTTCTGCCACCGAAGACCCTTCCCACTCCCCATGCCATCTCCCTGATCTTGACCACTCTACCTAGATTTCACACCCCAAAACTAAAAACCACGTGGATGCACTAGTGTCCACCCAAAGTAGTTAACTTTCCAATACCTATATAGTAGTACCAGGGTACATTAGCCACAATACTCCCCACATCCCTCAAAATCAGTAAACCATCAGCAAACCAAACCCTACTGCATTGCCCGGACACACAGTGCCCAGTACACTGAAGTTGCAACCTATAACAATCATAATTGTAAAGCAATGCAGAATTATGACAAGCTCTATACGTGAAGTCACCTGCAAAGAGGAGCCAAACAATAATGATGAGCTGTATGATCTCTCCAATAAGCAATTTCTAAGAGAGCTGTTAAGGATGCATAAGGACCTCATGGAATGACTGGAACACAGAGCCAATAAAATGCAAGAGGACATGAAAGCAAAAGTGAAGAAAATGGAAATGAAAATGCAAGCAGAAATAACAGACAATAAAAATGAGGGCCCGGAACGATAGCCCAGTGGGTAGGGCATTTGCCTTGCATGTGGTGGGCCTGTGCCGGCCTGGGTTTGATCCCCGGCATCCCATATGGTCTCCCGAGCACTACCAGGAGTAATTCCTAAGTGCAGAGCTAGGAGAAACCCCTGAGCATTGCTGGGTGTGACCCAAAAAAAAAAAAAGAAAAAAAAAAAAGCAAGAGGACATGAAAGCAAAAGTGAAGAAAATGGAAATGAAAATACAAGCAGAAATGACAGACAATAAAAATGAGATGGGGAAATGAAAAACTATTTGGGTGGCCTTTGCAGCAGAGTAACAGCCACTGAAGATAGAATCAGAGAGCTCGAGGATGAGGTGCAGAGACTTTTTCGGCAACAGCAGAAGATAGAAAAAAGACTGACAGTAAACAGACAGACAACAAGAGATAATTGAGATGAAGTCAAACAGAATAACAAAAGGATTAATTGAGTCCCAGAGGGACAAGAAGAAAACCCTGACAAAGAAGCAACTATCAAAGCAATCATTGCTTAGAACTTCCCAGCTAGAGAGTGCATGCTCCCAGATTCAGGAGGCTCAAAGAGTACCATCTAAAAGAAACCCAAATAGGAATACTCAAGACATCAAAATGACAAAAAAAACAATAGATAGTGATAGAATACTGATAGCAGCAAGATCAAAGAAGGAAATCACGTACAAAGGAAAATCCCTTAAGATTTACAGCAGATTTTTCAGAGGAAACACTCCAAGCTCGAAGACAATGGTGGGATATTGTGAAAAGACTCAACAAAATGAAGGCCTCACTAAGAATTATTTACCCAGCCAGACTCTCATTCAGATTTGAAGAAAAGATACACAACTTCATAGATAAGCAACAGCTTAAGAACTTCATAGATTCAAAATCAACTTTAAAGTAAGGACGGAAAGAGCTGCTTTAAGATAAGACAAACCCTAAAAAGTGCAACAGACTCATTAAAAAGTTGGTACAAAATCCTATGACAATAATCTCTCTCAACGACAATGGCCAAAATGAACCAATAAGAGACACAGAATGGCAAAATGAATTATAAAACTGAATACAACAGTCTGCTGCCTACAAGAAACACACCTGAACAATCAGAGCAAACACAGACTCAAGGTCAAAGGCTGGAAGACAATTCTCCATGCAAACAACTCCTCCAAAAGGCTGAAGGGCCATGCTAGTATCTGCCAACATAGACTTCAGGCTAAAAAATTTTTGAAGGGACAGTGAAGGCCATTTCTTAATAATTAAGGGATACATATACCCGGAAGAAATCACATTACTAAACATGCACCCAATTAGGGGCCAGCTAAATACTTAAAACAACTGTTAATAGACTTCAAAGAAGACATTGACATGAACACAATAGTAATTGGAGACTTCAACACTGCTTTATCAACTCTTGATCGATCAACAAGACTGAAACTCACCAAGGAAATACTGGCCCTGAAGGAAGAAATGGAAGAAAGAGGGCTAGTAGATATATACAGGGCTTTTCATCCCCAAAAATCTGAATACACATTTTTCTCCACTGCACACGGAACATTATCCAAGACACCACATGCAGAGTCATAAACATACCTCAATAAAATAGAAAAGGTAGAAATTTTGCCAACTATTTTTACAAACGATGATGCACTGAAAATGGAAGAAAACCTTACAGAGAATCAGGGCGTCAAACTAAACACCTGGAAACTGAACAGCTCACTGCTGAACAACCAATGAGTCATAGAATAAATCAAACAGGAAATCCAAAGATTCTTGGGAAAAAATGAAAATGAAGACACCAACAATAAGAACTTGTGGGGCACAGCAAAAGCCGTGTTAAGAGGAAATATCATAGGTCTGCAAGCATACATCAGGAAAGAAGAAAGTGCCCACATAAATAACCTGACTACACAGCTGAAAAAAATTAGAGAAAGACCAACAAAAGGAACCCAACCCAGGCAGAAAGAAGGAAATAATAAAACTAGAGAGGAAATCAATGAGTTCTAAACTCATAAAACATTCCAAAAGATTAATGAAACCAAGAGCTGGTTCTTTGAAAAAATAAAAAGATCGGCAAACCACTGGGAAAACTTGTAAGGACAGCTGTATTGGGTTTGAACACCCTGTTTGGCTAGGGCTTCAATGACCGCTTCAGTCTCCACAGAATCAAAGGCTTTCTTTAAATCAATGGACGTGAGACAGAGCAGCATCTTGTACTCCCTACAAACCTCAATGAGCTTGGTTACTGTGTGGAAATGGTCGATTGTGCTGAATCCTTTCGGAAGCCAGCTTGCTCACATGGTTGTCCTTCATCTAGTGTTCTGCCAATCCTGTTCAGGATGACTCATGTAAACAGTTTGTAGATGATGGACAACAGGCAGATGGCGGCGATAGTTGTTGATGTCGTGAATGTCTCCCTTCTTGAACAGTAGAACTGTCCTGCTGGTTTTCCATTGGGAGAGCACCTTGCATTTGGACACGTAGAGTGTGAAGAGCCAAGCTAGTGTATTGATGAGTACCAACGGCAGTTTCTTCAGGTGTTCGGGTCTGACTTTGTCTGAATCTGGTGCTGTTGCCTTCTTTACCGACAAAATGGCATGTCAGATTTCAGAAGGGAGAATTTGGGAATGACATATCCATCCTGTGGAATTTGGTATGTGGGCAGGTGGACATGGCTATCAAAGATATCTGAGTAGAAGTCATGGATTAATCTACTCCATTGCCTTTCTGGAAGATGTGATAGATCTATCAGGGCGTTGGAAGGCAGTCATCTTGGTCTTATAGTTGGCGAAGGACAGGTGGGCAGTGCAAAGGCTTATCCTGGTTTCTGCTGCATCTTCCAGTATTTCTGCTCTTCTGACTTTGAGGTTTTCTTTTATCACTTCTCTGCAACCCTTTGCAAGCTTAGATGTTAGCATTTGGTTGCCTGAGGCTCGCTCCTTGCCATGTTGGCGAATGAGCTCCAGAGTTTTTGAAGACAGGCGTCTTTTGGTGTCTTTCTCTCCCGGCATTCTTCACACAGTTATAAAGGTGCTGAACCAGTCCGTTGTATTCTTCATTGATGTTGGGTTGAGAAGTCAACGTGATGAGCGACCTAAAACCTGAGCTGCACAGGAGGAAGAGAGTGGCATGGAAAGCCTTCAAAGGCATCCAAGAAATAGCTAAAAGGACAAAGAACCTCTGGCTCCAGGCACATCTCTTTGACTCCACCATTCTCCCTGCATTAATATACGCCTCAGAGACCTGGGCCCTATGAAAGCAGGATGAGAATGATATTCGGGTCTCCCAGAGAGGAATCAAAAGAGCTATGCTTGAAATATCACACCTCACTCAAGTGAGAGAAGGAATCCAGAGTTCCGACCTCCATTGCTATTCCAGAATCAAGGATGCTGTCTTGTTTGCCAAGTCATCGAAAATCAAATGGGCTGGACATGTAATGCGATTTGGAGACGACCGCTGGACTAGAGCTGTTACTGGATCCCATGGGATGTCAAAAGATCACGTGGCCGCCCACCTACAAATTGTCAGACTTCCTTGTAAAGACCCTGAAGGAACAGTTTGAGGCTCTTCATATTCCTGAATCAACCAGATGCCATTGGGCTACATTGGCACATGATAGGGTCCAATGGAAATGTTATGGGCGCCCGCTGGAGCAAATGGATGAATAACGGGATTCAAGTGATCAAGTGATCAAGTGACTAATACCAACCTAAAACTGAGCATTAAATACAGGCAGTAAGATACATATGATGGCCTCTAAATGTATGTTGCAATCGATGATGAGTAAAAGAAGGAAGAGAGAGATAGAGAAAGAGAAAAAGATAATAAACAGGCCATAGAGGCAAGCTAGAGAAGGGGGAGGAATCCGGGGACATTGGGGTGGGAAATGGGCACTGGTGGAGGAATGGGTGCTGGAACACTGTAAGACGTAACCCAAATATGAACATATTTGTAATTGTATATATCACGGTGGTATAATAAAAATATTAAATAGAAAAGGAAAAAGAAGAATATCGAGCAGCTGTAGAGTGTCATGGCTGCCTTGATAATGGAGGGTATAGCAATTTTGCATATCAGTAGCACAAACTTTAAAACTATTGTAACTACCAAAACTACAATAAATAAAATGAATATAATTTTAAAATGATATTTTTAAATGTTTGTAATTTACTTTATCCACAGAACTTTTTACTCTTAGACTGCAAATTTTAAGTGATAGTTATCCAAACCCATGCACAGATTTTCTGTGTAAATTAGGGTATAGTAGTTAAAAAAAGGTGGAGAGAAAGTCAGTGCTGATATTATTTAAAATTGTTTATCTAGCCCTTTCAAAGAAAAGGGAAGAGGACTAAATACAGTTTGCAAATAAGTGGATTGTTGAAATAAAAAGTAGCATTTGTATTACCAGAAAACCTGTGGAAATACGTCAATTTGTGAAAAATTTGTTTTAGAATATTTAGCAAATGAGCATCCAAAGAGTTGGCAGAAGGCTTTAATCTATTGATTGTTTTTCATGCGAATAGGTAATTCTGTGAGCTCCATGTTTGTTTCAGCAAAATGCAGCAAACTCCAAGCACAAAACAAACAGAAAGAAAACTGCTGTTTGTTAATGATCAGGTCCAGATTTCCATCCTTGGCAATGACAAATTGTACAAAGTCTGTTTCAAAGTTGGACATACTTTCATAGTTGTTAATAAACCACCGTGACAAAATAAACACTTAAAAATAGTCATAAATTCTATCTCATAATTTATTTTAAGATGCTTAAATTGTAATGATACATTAGCTACCTTACAGATTCATATTAAAATAGATAATAAATCAACAGTATCCTTTAAACATAATTCAATTTGTTACGCAGAAAGCAATTTTATGTATCTTTTAAAACTTGAGGTTCCCTAAATGTTCCCCAAGTACCTTCAGGAGCAATTCTGAGTAACTGCTGAGCATAGTGGGGTATGACCGAAAAGAAAAAAAAAAAGACTTGAGGTTCCCTACAACACTGTCATTTTCACTTTTTTATGTTTTATGTACTTTAAGTTTTCAAAATAAATTAGTTACTTTTTGAAAATTTGGATTTACAGGATAATTAGAGATGTAAACTCAAACATAGTATTTTGGGGTTTATTAACATGTATTACTTTTTAAAAATTATGTTTTTTAGATATTTTAGGTTTGAAAATGCACAGAATGTATTTTGCCAATGACTTCTTGTTCTCTTCAAACCCACTTATACATCAAGGAAAATTTAATCCGCATGTTTTTGAATCATTTATATTCAAGTCATCAAAATGCTAATTTTTTCTGAATATTGTTTAATATCCAGGAAACATCGTGGGTTTATTTTTAATAAGACCCTAAAATCTACTTTTCTTCAAAGTTGTGGTGTGATTTCCAAGCATGTAAAAAGTAAAAATTCAGGGGCCAGAGCAATAGCATAGAGGGTAGACCTGGCTTCAACCCTCTGCATCCCATTTGTTCCGCCAAGCACCACCAGGAGTAATTCCTGAGCGAAGAGCCAGGAGTGACCATGAGCATAGCTGGGTATGACCCCCACCCAAAAAAAAAAAAAAAAAGTAAAAAATTCAGATCTGAAGTTAGAGATTTGAAAGGTTCACTAAGTTGTATAGCCAAATCAAGAAAAACTTATTTTATGGTTTTAATTTTACTATCAGATTTAATTCCAGTATAATGATGTCTCATATAAGAAATTATATAATTATTTCTATTACGTAATGTTCAGGAAACATCATGGGTTTATTTTTAATAAGACCCTAAAATCTACTTTTCTTCAAAGTTGTGGTGTGATTTCCCAAGCATGTAAAAGTAAAAATTCAGGGGCTGGAGCAATAGCAGAGCGGGTTCTAGCCCTGGCCTGCCACCCCAGCAGAGCCTTGCAACAAGCCAGACGATCCCGTACTCCATGAGGGCCTCCATTTTCCACATCTGGACTTTCTCTCATCAGAACTCCACCCAACACACCAGCCTATCACAGCCCTGCTCACGCAGCCACTTGCGGCCATGTGGTTCATCAATAAATGCTGGATTTAGAGATGACTATAAGAGTATGCTACCCGCACGGCAAAGCCTGGCAAGCTACCCGTGTCGTATTTGATGTGCCAAATACCAGTAACTATTTTAGACCTCATTCCGATGACCTGATGGAATTGTTTGAGGCTCTTTATGTTCCTGGAGCAAGCAGGTGCCCTTGGGCTCTACTAACATCAGACAGGACATATGGAGATGTTACTGGTGCCCAAGCCAAGTTCCCGATCATCAAGTTCATCACGGATGAGCGGGAGGCAGTGATACAGTGATAATTACTGCTAGAAGGAATGAGATTTAACGTATAGATTCACTTATCACTTATCTTCCCATTGTTCATCAATTTGCTCAAGTGGGCACCAGTAACGTCTTCATTCATTGGGAATGAGGTCACTTATTGTTACTCTTTTTGGCATATCAAATACACCACAGATAGCTTGCAGGCTCTGCCTTGGCTCTGGGTTCATCCCAGGGGTCCAGTCTTTTTCTATGTCAGACCAACAACCATCCAAGACCCACAGGGCAGAGCCAGGTTGGCCACATGTAAGGCAAACAGCCTACCTGGGTGTATACAAGCCTGTCTCCTGTGTGCCACCTGCTGATGCAGCTGTGTGCCACAGCCACACCAGCAACACCTCAAGGGGCAAGTCATGGATGTATAGATTAGTGAATTTAAATACAAAAAAATAAGTAAATAGAACAGAACTCTGCATTCAGGAAAAGATTATTCCAAGAAATCATTAGGAAAACTAGATTCAAATTGCCTATGATAAAACATTTTTTTTTCTTTCTTTCTTTCTTTTTTTTTTTTTTGCTTTTTTGGATCACACCAGGTGATGCACAGGGTTTACTCCCTGGCTTTTACTCCAGGGAATTACTTCTGGTGGTGCTTGAGGGACCATATGGGGTGCTGGGTATCGAACCCAGGTCAGCCACATGTAAGGCAAACGGCTTACCTGCTGTGTTATCACTGCAGCCCCGATAAAACATTTCTTGATTTAAATTTAAAAGCGATGGGGCCGGAGTGATAGCACAGTGGGTAAGGTGTTTGCCTTGCATGTGGCCAACCTGGGTTCGAACTCAGCATCCCATAAGGTCTCCCTGAGCATTGTCTGGAGTATTTCCTGAGCGAGGAGCCAGGAGTAACCCCTGAGAGTCGCCAGGTGTGACCCAAAAAACAAACAAAAAATTAAAAGTGATAAAATTAGTCTAGTAACAATGACTTTACAAAGACAGTCTGAAACTGGATGAGATGGTGGCATCAGAAATGTGACGTATGGGAATAAATGTCTTCATGACTTGGGTTAGTGCACAGAAACTTTCATTTATTCCACTTGGCTCTCACCCTAAAGCTAATTCTTTTATGGAGACTTTTGAAAAAAATTCTTGGAGAATTTGCAAATGAATTAAAGTAAAGTCAGATGAATTTGCAAATAATAGTCCATCTAAGAAACATAAGATTATTAATAGATATTCTTTTTATTTTTATAAAAATATTTTATTATACCTTTGTGAGATATACAATCACAAAGCTGTACTAGATTGGATTTCAGTCATACAGTGTGCCAGCACCCATCCCCTCTACCAGTGCATGTTTCACCACCAATGTCCCCAGGTTCCCTCCCCTGATTCCACTCCAGCTTGCTTCTATGGCAGGCTGTCTCCTTCTGCTCCTCCTCCTCCTTCCCTTACCCCCTCCTCCTCCTTCTCTTTCTTCTTCTCCTTTTCCCCCTCCTCCTCATTCTTATTCTTCTCCTCCTCTTCCTCTTCTTCTTCCTCTTCCTCCTCTTCCTCCTCCTCTCCTCCTCCTCCTCCTCTGTCTCCTTGTCTGCTTCCATCTCAGTCTCCTCCTCCGTCTCTGCCTCCTCCTCGTCCTTCCTGCTGCGCTTCTCCTTCTTCTTCTCCTCCTCCTACTCCTTCTCCTCTTCCTCCTCCTCTTCTTCCTCCTCCTCCCTGCTGCTGCTCCCTCTCCTTTTCCTTCTCCTTCTCCTCCTCCTTCTTTTTCCCCTTCCCTTCTTTTTTCTCCTTCTCCTCTCCTTTTGCCTCCCTGCTACTCCTGCTCCTTGTTTTCCCTCCCCTTAGACATTGTGGCTTGCAATTCATACATTAAGAGGTCATCACATATATCCGTTTGCCTATGTCCAATGCTCAGTTCTAGTCTGGCGTTAATATTTCCAACAAATAGCATACTGGTTTCTTCTCTCTCTTACCTAACCTCTGACCACCACACACTTGTGGTAGATTCCCCAATCGTTGAAAAGTCCTGCTGGTCCATGTTTTGCTTTGCCTGGATATTAGCCTCATATTATTTTTATATCCCACAAATGAATACAGTAATTCTATATCTGTCCTTTTCCTCTGTCTAGTTTCACTCAGCATGATACTCTCCATGTCCATCCATTTATAGGCAAATTTCATAAATTCCTTTTCCCTTAAACTGCATAGTATTCCGTGTGTAGATGTGCCCAGTTTCCTTTATCCAGTCACCTGTTCTTGGGCATTCACATTGTTCCATATTCTGACTATTGTGAATAGTGTTGCTATGAACATAGAAGTGCAGATGGTGTTTCTGCTGTGTGTTTTTGGCATCCCAAGGTATATTCCTAGGAGTAGTTAAATGGGAGCTCAATTTCTAGTTTTTTGAGGAATGTCCATATTGTTTTCCAAAAAGGCTGGACCAATAAACATTCCCACCAACAGTGAATGAGAGATCTTTTCTCCTTGCATCCAAGTCAGCAACTGATTGTTCTCGCTCTTTTGGATATGTACTAGTCTCTGGTGTGAGATGATATCTAATTGTTGTTTTCATTTGCCTCTCCATTATGATTACTGATGAAGAGCATTTTTTCATATATATTTTGGTCATTCTAATTTCTTCTTTGAGGAATTTCTGTGCATTTCTTTTCCCCATTTTTTGGGTTGGCTGTATTTTTTCTTCTAGTATTCTACCAGTGCCTTATATACCTTGAATATTAACTCCTTATCAAATGGGCTTTGGGTGAATATTCTTTTTTCACTCCATGGACTTTGAAACTTGGTCACCATTTCTTTTGAGGCACAGAAGCTTTTAATTTCATGTAGTCCCATATGTTTATCTTTGCTTCCACTTGCTTTGTCAGTGATGTATCATCTCTGAAGATGCCATTAGCTTCAATGTCTTGGGGACTTGGCTATGTTTTTTTATATACTTTATAGATACAGGTCTGATATTGAGATTTTATTTTTTTTTATTTTTATTTATTTAATTTTTTGTTTTATTTGGGGGTCAGACCTGGCAAGCTCAGGGGTTACTCCTGGCTCTGCACTCAGGAATTACTCCTGGCGGTGCTCAGGGAACCATATGGGATGCCGGGATCGAACCCGGACTGGCATGGGCTGGCACAGGCCGGCTGCATGCAAGGCAAACGCCCTACTCGCTGAACTATCGCTCCGGCCCCAAGATTTTTTAATCCATTTTATCTGACCATTGTGCATGGTGTTAGACAGAAGTCTGAATTAATCTTTGTACATGTAGCTGCCCATTTTCTCCAGCACCACTTGTTAAGGAGACCTTTCTTGCTCTACTTTGTATTTTTGTTCATTTATCAAAGATTAAATGATATCTTTAAGGATGTGTTCATGGTATTCAACTCTGTTCCATACTTTGACTAGGCAATGTAGTACCTAGATAGCTATGTTATAATTATTTCTGATATTATATTGATTTGTTGATCTGAAACTTTTACATATGTTTTAGCCAAGGATATGAATCCATTTGAATAAATATGTCATGTCATGACATGAATAAATATATCATGATCAATTGATAAATTACTTTGGTTAGGTGTTTATAGGCATCAGAGAATGAACACACAAATATTAGAACTAAATATGTTAATTTGAGATTGTCCCTGGGAATAATCAGAAGGTATGAGAGAAATCACGATAATTGTTAGCCAACCGAGCCATGAACGAGTTCAATGTAAGGTGTTGAGGATGCATGTATGCAGAGGTCTGAGGATTGTACTTGGTGATGCTCTGAGAACCATGTGGACCAGGGCTGACTAAATGTAGGCATTTACCTTCATCCCTGCACTGTCTGTACTGCCCCTTAATGTGGTATTTTAAGATTCAACCATTTTATTCCTAGAAAATCATAGCTATTAGGGGAATAACATATTACATTAATATAGGAGAAATTAACTTTTCACTCAGTAAGGTTGCATACAGAAATAATTAAAGGTCAGCCTATGTCAGATAAATTCTCCAGCCCAGAAATGCCTCTGTATAAATTACCAGATTTGTTTAACAAACTTGTTAAGAAATCTTACACATTAAGATGGCAGCTTAAAAGATTGTAAAAGTACAAACAGTATTTTAATGCTTATATACTTTAATGCTTATAGACCAAGTGGCTAAAGAAATAACTAATCTTTGATAAATAAGTGGCCCATAGCTCCAATATTCTGTTTTGATATTTACAAGTCATATAAAATGTCTACCATGTGAATGACATTTCCTATAATATAATGAGAAAAATTTAAATACTTTATAAATTGATTGGGAGAATCAGAGAGACCTCGAATGTAAATAAATCACTACTCTTTTTGCCTTCATCTCAGCTTATAGCTCATGCTTGTCAGCAGCTATTTCCTTGACACGAAAAAGGTAAATGTCCCCTGACTCTGAAGTTTGAGTGAACTCCTGAACTGCAAGATGTGCCTCAAAATACCCTAAATAAAAATAAATATAGGTAGATGATAGATAAATGATTATAGATATGGCAAAGTAGTATAGCACATGCCTTTTTATGTTGGAGTTATGGGTTTGGTCCCAGGCATCATCCACCAGTCTTTATTTTATTTGTCAATGCATAAGATTTTTTCAGTTTTAGAAATTATATAAATATTAGAGTTTTGCTAAACATCCTAACAATTTAACTCTATTTTAACATTATTGTGCAAACTTTTAAATTTAGTTCTCAAGACAATTAAATTGAAAGTACATATTTTAAACTTTATTATGCAGTGTTACTATGCTCTTTGCTTTTTGACTTAAGATTCTGTTTATTTGTACATGAGAATTGAAGACTTCTAAGTCTATAATTGATAACAAAGTATAGGATTAGTCATTTCTCTCCTACAACCTTCAGATTAAGGTTTGTTTCTTCCCATTTTTCTTTACCATAGTAACTGAACATACTTAAATTGTTTTGTTTCAAAATTGCAAACTCCTACATTATGACTCAAAATTACAAACTCCTACTGTTACAACTCCTACATATGTTCAATCTAAAAAATCCAAATTTTCAAACTTATGACATCTTTTGAATTACAAAGTATAAGTTCTTAATTAGAAAAACATTCTATAGTAAAGATCCTCATGTCTTTAGTGTATAAACAAAGCACAAGTTATCAACTTTTATCATTTTCACCTTTTAAAGATATGAGCATGTTTATGTGAGAGGAGTGGAAAGTTATTCTGAAATATCTACTTAAATTTATTAAGACCTGGAATCAGTTGTTTTTAAAGTATCTGATTAAATCAGTTTGTTGCAATAACTTGGGCCTTCTTTATAGTTGTTTTACTTAAGGGAGAAACATCTCCGATTTAAGTCCCATGTAGTTAGATGTTTCTTTATCTATGTCAGGGTTCATATGATGTATGTGGCTGGATAATCTGAATATCAGCTCACGTAGTGCTAATAAGTAGCAGAAGAAATTTAGAGATCAAGGGTGATATTTTTCTTTTTGTCTTGCTGTTTTGACTACAGTTTCTCATCGGTATTTATCTAAGTTCAAGAAGTTGAATTATATCCACTTATCAGAGAATCTTTTAAACAGATTGGATATATTCTCTTCCCTTATCTTAACTTTATCTTACAAAGCAATTTAGTCATTTTGTTCATCAAACCATATGGATCCCTTTCCTAGAATTTATGGTGATGATACTTGCTTTCAAATAAATAGAAGAGGGATTTTTTACATCCAATAAACTAAAAGAATCACATATCTTACTAAATAGTCTGAAAAAAGGAACATATATTACTAGGATTTATTGTAGATAAATATTTGTAAAATAAAGTAGTTCCTTATGTACTGTTTAATGTTAAGGAAAATTAGAGTATATTTGTTTGACTTTGGGGATGAATATTTAGGAGTACATTTGGAGGACAGTTTAATAATAGTAATCTTCAAATAAATAAAAGGAATAAGCAACTTGACCTCTTTTTTTGGTCCAAAATTAAATCATCATGTACAAAATGCAAGGGAGAAAGAAATTCCTAAAAATGGAAGTTCCCAGCTGTGAAATATATTTTTTTTCTGTATCTAAACTTTTTTTAAACTTCATGATTTACAAAGTTGTTTACAGTTGCTTCAGGTATTCAATATTCCAATACCAGTCCCACCACTAATGTTCCCTTACTTCAACCAAAGACCCTAGTTTGCCACCCACCCCCATGCCTGTTCCATTAGCAGGTACTAATTATATTGCTTATTACAACATATATCTCATAATGATATTGCTAAAGTCATGACCTTTTACTGAGCTGTTACACATGAGTTGGACCATCAGTTTTATTGCTTTTACTTACTGAACTCATTAAACTTAGTGGAGCTTCTACTCGAATTTTTTTAACAAAATTGTTCATGTTAATTTCTTTAAAAATTCAATATTCAACCCCAAACTCACCACCACTGAAACTTCCCACCACCATTGTTTCCAATTTTTCCAACCATTGCTTAAGCATGTCCCTATGCAGACATGTCTTATACTGGAACAAAAGGAAAAAAAAAATTCCAATATTGTATTGAGTAATTTTTACTGCTGATGTGACTTGCAATTTACTAATGATTAATTAGAACATTAGAACAAGATGTTCTGAACATCGTGTCATGTGCTTATTGCGTGTGAATATATATGTGTATATATTAAATAAAATATAGATGTAGTTAACCTAACTCTCATATCTTCCTGTATTATATGTATTTAAAACCTATTACAACATTTTTTTTTTTTTTTTTTGGGTCCCCGCGTGCTGGGTTCCTCGGCCTGCACTCGGCCTGCGGTGCCGGGGACCATGGGTGGGGTCGAACCGGCGGCCCCTCTAATTTTTGATCACAGTAATGAATATTGGCTAAAATAATTCTTGAGTGACAATGCCTCTTAAAGAGGCAGGAGTCTTGCCTGTATATAGTAAATATAAGTCAAGGTTGGTATATAGTAAATGCACATTTGGGGCAGAGCTGAAAATAATCTTCTCTATAGTTATAATTAGTGAGCTTTGGTGCAAACTTCTTAGAATTTTTTAAACTATTTAAAATATGAATAAAAATGCTACCTGCACGGCAGAGCCTGGCAAGCTACCCGTGTCGTATTTGATATGCCAAATACCAGTAACAATTTTAGACCTCATTCCCATGACCTGATGAAATGGTTTGAGGCTCTTTATGTTCCTGGAGAAAGCAGGTGCCCTTGGGCTCTACTAACAATAGACAGGACATATGGAGATATTACTGGTGCCCGCTCGAGCCAATTGATGATGAATGGGAAGACAGTGACAGTGACAGCTAACTTTCTAAAATGATTAAGAAATGTTTTTTAGAAGAAAATTAATGAAGTTTGTTCAATCTCACCATGGAGCCATTGAGCCATTAACGGCTTGTACAAGAAATTACTGATATGTTGTTACAGAATAACTATTGCGACTGTATATTTTGCTATTGATTGCCTTATACTTAGATCTATTAAATGTGGGTGCTACTTGTTATATCAAAATATTGGTATTGGAGAAATCGCACAGCTGTGTTCCAGGAATTCCAAGAATTGTAAGTGGGTGAGAAAGTTGTAGTTAAATTTATAACTGGTTCCTTTGGGACATGGATGTGACCGCCTGCCCTTCTGAAAGGAAAGGGTGTTGGGGGGAGGGAGCCCATCCTTGACACCAATGAAGGCTGGAGATTTCAGTTGCAAAACCTGCATACCTGAGTTTTTTAATGGACTAATTTCTGGGTGGAACTTGTCCGAGCAGTAGAGTCTAGCCTTGAACATGGTAGTGATTGTGGAGTACAGAGGTTTTCTTCTAGTGGGACTCTGTTGGGACAGGCCACCCCCAAAACCTTCACCCTCTAGAGTGCCCCATGTAGTCAGCCTGACATGGGGACCAAAAATGCTCTGCCCTGTGGAATTTTTACTGTGTTTTAATGAGATATAGGTAACTCATAAAATTCACTATTTCACCCTTTGTTAAAAATTACAATGCAGAGATAATGTTTCAACCGATTAAAAATTATAGGTTTAACTTTAATTTTCTATTTTAAGCATTGTACATATGTAAATACTCAGAAGGTGCACATTGAATTAAAAATGTAGTATTTTAAGGAAGCCCCTAATATTAATATGAACAAAAAATCAACTTCATAGGACTGGAGAGACAGTACAGCAGGTAGAGCACTTGCCTTGCATGTAACCTACCTTGGTTTTAATTTCCGGCACTCCTTGTAGTCCCCTTAGCTATCCTAGGAATGATCCTTGAGCACAGCTGAACACTCCAAGATTGACAAGAAAATAGCAAGATATCATATAAAATCAGACAGGAAATGAAAGGCAGTTTTATTTGGTAGGAATCCCATGAGCCTAACCTGTTTTGAAGTATATGACTCTCTACCACACTCATTCTTTCTTACCACTGTGTATGTGTGTGTGTTGGGAGACGTGGGGGGCAGGGGTTTGGGGAGGTAGGGTTGGAAATTGAGAGGGAGTACTTCAACATAGGAATATGCTCAACTAACCATTGAGTGATAGATATAACTTAATGTTGAAATCTTTAATTAAAGCACAAAGTAACTCAGGCTGGAGAGATAGATAGGGCACTAGCTTTGTATATGCCAGCCTAGGTTCAATCCCTGGAGCTCCCTGTGGTGCCTAGATTCCTGCCAGAAGTGTTTCCTGAGTGCAGTCAGGAGTAAGATCTGAGTACTGCTAGGTGTGACTCCTTCCCAGCTCCACACCAAGCCCCCTCCCAAAAAAAACCCCTAAAATTAAAGCAAAAACATAAATTTACCTGTTACAGTATGAGTTTTATAAATTGATTTTCTGAGAACCAAGCCATGGAGAATACTTGAATGATACGTCTCTCACTCTCAAATTAACTGCAAGAGTAATTATTTTTGTAAATGCTCATGAAATTTCCAATGAGAAGACTTCTGAGAGCTTAAAGTAATAGATTTTTTACTGAAAATAAATATGACTTGGATTTTCCATTGAAGGTTTACTTAGTATTTGTTATTTCTAAGTTTAAAAAAAACTTAGAAATTTGGCAGAGCCTGGAAAGCTATCCGTGTTTTATTTGATATGCCAAAAACCAGTAACAATTATGGACCTCAGTCCCATGTCCTGAAGGAATGGTTTGAGGCACTTCCTGTTCCTGAAGCAAATAGATGCCCTTGGGCTACACTTGCTTGCAACAGGACATATGGAGATGTTACTGGTGCAGCTCGAGCAAATTGATGAACAATTGAACAATGGGAAGCCAAGTGATACAAGTGACTTCTAAGTTTATGTGAGGTTGACCTATGAGTAATCTAACATGCAAACCCTTGCAGTAAATGGGAAAAAGATAACCAAATCTTTCCCGGATGCCTTAGAATTTTGCTTTCTCTAGTTAATAAAAATAAAATCATCATTATGCTTTTCATGGTAGAGAAACTAAATTAAAATGTTGGAGTGTTGTTAAATACTTTTGTTCAAGATATGATATTATTAATTCTCATATTACTCTTGAAATTTTCACAAGGATGTGTCACATATTTTAGTTTACCAAAACATTTTCAATATTTATAATTATATGCCCACTTTTTAGCCCTGATTTTAGCAGTACTTTTGACCATCACAAATTAGCCCTTTTTGTTCATATTTCCTACTTTTAAATTCTTCATGATTAATTCAATTAATCCTAGGTGCATAATTAAGTCCTTTTAAAATACATTTTCCAGCATGTATTTGCTGGCACTATCTATAATATAATAATAGCAAATGAAAGCTAATAATTTCTGAGTTAGTACTAATAGTTACTAATAGTTAGCCTTAAAGCCAGCATTGCTGAATTTTTTAAATGTAATGTTTATTTTATCATCATTGTTTTCATCTACTTTGTACATAAGGAAATAAGTTCATCCTTAGAAAGTGTAAGTATCTTGTTCATGAATCTAAGCATGATTAGCATTCAGATCCAAGTCTCATTTACTATGGAATATAGAATTTTTCTATATTTGAATTCCATATATTTTATTCCATATTCCATATATTTTATATTTGAATTTAATATAATCTATATTCTTACAGAATGTGTGCATTCTGGGCAAATTACAAACTGAAGAAACAGATGGATGGATGGATGGATGGATGGATGGATGGATGGATGGATGGATGGATGGAGAGATATACACATTTCATTTATAATATATAAATGATTTTCAATTAAACATATTAATAATAATTGATTTTTATAGCACAAAATTGAATTTTGTCTTGGATATATTAGAATTAACTTTGGTTTTCTGTTTGGAATTTAACTCTAATTCAGCACAGAAAACTTAATAGCATTTTAACCATATTTGTTCTATGTTCTACTTCAATATATCCTTTAACCCCTATGGAATTATAGTAAATTTGATAAATTTACAAATTGAAAGAAGAAATAGCCATTTGTTTCTGCCAGAGATTCACTTTAACATATAATTAAATTTAGCTAAATTTAATTTCTTTATTTTGAGTTTGATAATGAACTACTCCCCTTCCTTTTTGCCCTATGGTGCTCAGTAATGTATTTTGATATGTTTTCCTCTCAATCTCCTCTCCTTTCCTACTTTACTCTTTATTAACTCATATTTTGTACCAAGAAGTGTCATATGTACTTCTGTCACTGCTTTTACTTTTAAATTGTCAATTTATGTTCAAGATTTTAGCTTAAACAGAGCACCTTAAAATAAGTCAGGAATGAAATGTCCTAAATTTGTTATTTTGTGAAATATCATTTAAAAGTCAATTCCTGCTGTCATCTCATCATCCACCAGCCAGTGTCAGAGCTAGTGAGGTGTTCTTACAATCCTAAAGAAAGCTTTTCTACCTGAATTGTGTTTTGAAGAGAAACTTTTAGGACTATATTTTTTTAAACCACAGATAATTGGGAAAAAAAAATTTCCTGGCAGTGAAACATGTTTTTAATTTGACAGCGTGCTGTACCTATGCCCGATCTTCCTTCCATAAGCGGAACTTAATAGGTAAATCAAGACTGCTTTTCCAAAACTTCATACTGTAGACAAGCTATCTAATGTGATGTCCAGTTCCTGTACTCAGTTGAAGAACAATGATTGATATATTTTCAAATATATATTTTTATCGGCAGTTTCTTTAAGCATCAGTCTTCAATGGGTCTCTGTTAACCTAGTTTAATTTTGAATAATTTGTAGAGTGAAAGTAATTATCCTTAAACAATAAAGATCGATAAAGAATAACTTCAGCAGTGTATGGAAAAACTTTTGTTTTACTGGACCATTATATATACAGTCTTTTAAAATTATATTTTAAAGGCAATTTTCTTTTTTTTAAGTTATAGTATGTTTATGTTTCAATGTGAGCCACATACTATATTTAAATTTTGGGGGGGGGGGGGGGGGGGGGGGTTGTTTTTTTTCGGGGGGGGCACCCGGGGGGGGGTTGGTTCGGCCGACCCCCATACCCCCCCCGGCGGGGGGGGAGTGTTATTGTCAGAGAAAAAACCAACACCACCCCCCCCCCAAAATAAATTTTGCCATTACACTAAAAAAGCAAAACATTAAGAAAAGTATTTTTTGCAATCACTGACTTAAGTAAGCAGAGACAGACAGGCGTTAGACTTGCTTCATTATCTGGTGAAATATATTTTTTATTTTTTAAATTTCCTTTAATATGGAAATATTAGAAATATTAAAAATATATAAAATTATATATATATATAAAATAAAAAGAATATGGAAGTGTTTGACTTTTATCTCTATTTCTGGTTCTGATTTTCTCTAATTAAGAACAGCAACTTTGAGGCACCAATATTGCTAAATAAATGCCAATGTAAGGATCATAGTCCGTATTTTGTTTGTAATATTCATCAATAAATGCTGGATTTTGAGATGACTACAAGAATATGCTACCCGCACGGCAGAGCCTGGCAAGCTACCCGTGTCGTATTTGATATGCCAAATACCAGTAAAATTATAGACCTCATTCCCACGACCTGATGGAATGGTTTGAGGCTCTTTATGTTCCTGGAGCAAGCAGGTGCCCTTGGGCTCTACTAGCATGAGACAGGTCATATTGAGGTTTTACTGGTGCCTGCTCGAGCAAATCGATGATGAACGGGAAGACAGTGATACAGTGACAGTGAATATTCTCTATTCTTTGCTCTTGCTCTGGTTTTCCTAATGTTCCAAGGTGTAAATATTTTCATGGTAATATCAAGTTAGGACTATGAAAAAATAGTAGATTCATCTTATTATTATCATTACATGAGAGCTATCTGTCTTTCTACTGTAATTTTGGCTAATTGCTGACAAATGTTTCTCTAAGAGATAATGCAAAAATAAATAAATAAATAAACAAATATAAATAGATAAAAGCAGTGCTGGTTTTATATCATGAGCAGGGAGCACAGTAGGAAGAAACAGATTTTAATCAGCATAAAGCATGAAAAGTGTCAACTGAAAAGTAGCCTGGACCATCATCAGGAAAGTGATCATTTGAGAATGGGGATCATGATATAGGTTCAAACCACAGGGCAGACCCAATGTGTGTTATTCTAGTACTAATGCAGAGCAAAATTTTAAAGTGTGAAGCAGATAAATTACCTGAGCTGATATCACTTGTCTTGAAACTCTGTGTTGGTTCCTAAATACTTTGATTTAAAAAAAATATGATTAGTTGATCATAGACTTTAGACAGGAGGTGTCAGATATATTGTAACAGCAGGGTGATCTACTCCTTTTTCTTTCTTAGTTGGCTCTGAGGAGCAAACAGGGAATTGTTGAATCAGGCTGCACTCAACAACTCACCCAGAAATCTCAGTGTGGCAATAAGAAACAAGATGGAATACCGTCATTCAAAGTAGATTCCACAGAAGTCTCTACAGTTTTGTGCTGCTGAGATTAAATTTGCCATACCTGATATTAGCTCACAGGTGTGAGAAAACCAAAACTGAAACAAAAGCATCAGTCACAGCTAATAATAGGTATGAAAGTGAGAGTCAAACATGCTGCATCACCAGGAATGCTGGGGATGTGCTAATGTTTTATTGGTGTGCTGGTTTCTTCTTTATATTCACTTTGTCATGTAATGCAGTTAATTCTATATTCATGCACCGTTACATTAACATGTACTATAATTATATATTAGTTAATACATTTTATAGCTAAAATAAAGCAAAAAATAAAGGTTATAGTGTTGATAGGGAAATTATATATTCCAGCCCCTTAGAAAAGCATGCTATTTCTCTGAATTGTTAAAGTTTCGATTCCAGTGAATTAGAAACTGGGAAAAGCTCTGTCTTTCATGGCCTGTCTTGGAGAAACAGGCCATGAAAGAGTGTTGAAACTAATCTCCCTACTACTGTCTTGAACTTAATAAAACCATCAGATGTATACAGTACTTGACAAGTACATGACCAGTTCAATAGAGTCCCAACAGCTTTTCCCAAGACCCAGCAAGTAGACATACAGTAATTAATGGGAATATATTGCTAATGTAGGGTTGTGAGGCTATGTTAAATATATGATATGTCCCCAAGCCTCATTCTAATTCATTTAAAAATGTAACCATTGTCATAAGTGAAGAATAAATACGATGATAAAGAAATAAATTGTTCAGCAGTTGATAGTGGTTTCTGATACCTTAACTTCATAAGTAGTATCACTCTATCACTGTCTTCCTGTTCATCATCGATTTGCTCGAGTGGGCACCAGTAACATCTCCATATGACCTGTCTCATGCAAGTAGAGCCCAAGGGCACCTGCTTGCTCCAGGAACATAAAGAGCCTCAAACCATTCCATCAGGTCATGGGGAATGAGGTCTATAATTGATACTGGTATTTGGCATATCAAATATGACATGGGTAGCTTGCCAGGCTCTGCAGTGCGGGTGGCATACTCTTGTAGTCATCTAAAACCCCAGCATTTATTGATGAACAGCTTGGCTGTGGCCGCAAGCCGGGTCTGTAATAGGCTGGTCTGCTGGGGGAGTTCTGATGAGGGGACGTCAGGATGTGGAAAATGTGCTGCTGAGAATTAAATGTGCTGCTTTATTTTACTTATGAGCAGCCGCTCATAAGTAGTGAACTGGTTAAAATCTGTACTAATCTCCTGGGCCCCTTTGAATGCTATGCATCTTTCTATTTTGGTGAATGAACTGAATTTACATATGGATCTTACTTTAGTTATTTTCTCTGAAATAATATAATTTCCAGAAATATGAAACTTCTACTTATGTTGTAAAAGCACATAAAGTTGTTTGCACCCATGTTAATCACAAAGTGCCAATACCCTTGGAAGTCAGCTTTATTTTGGAGGTGGACAATTCAGAACTTAAGTACATTCATGAAGTGCATTCATGGCTCCACTGAGGTCTAAGTTCTTGGTGGGGGCTGACCAGCTTAGAGTTCTTACCAGAGTCAGAACTAAGAAACTGCTGAAGAAAACTTATGCTTCTCTTCACTAAGAAGAGTATTTTGTGACATAAAATTTGTATGAAAAGACAAGAATTGCCCAAAGGTTTAATTATATTTCATATTGTTTTCTACTAAAGGAACACTTTACACATTACATAACTCAGTTCAGTTTTTGCTTCCTATTTTGGAAAGTATTCTTTTCACTTTTTCCTTACTTATCATGTGTCAAAATAATTTCTTTCTCTCCCATTTTGGTGGTGCTGGGCTGTTCTAAAGATTCTGGAAGTAGCTGCGATCCTTTATAGGTTCTTGTATCGAACTGAATGGGAAGATGAAATATTTAATGAACTGGAATTTTCTGGATGATAAAAAAATCTTTTAAAAACATATAAGTATGTATAAAAATGAATGTTTCCTTTAAGTAGTCATAAATTTATAAAGTAACTACATATTGTTCATTTCCAAGATCACTTTCATCTACTAGAGATAAGATACAGGAGTTTAAAATTAAATCAACAGCTATGAAACAAAATAAAATGAAAGTGATGTCTAAAACCTTTTTGTTGCCATCATAGTACAATATCTTTAAAAGACTTTTTGGGTTGAGTTCTGTCAAAACTCTGCTTTATTATAGTTTTGTTTAAAATCTCCCATGATTTAAACGGATTGTGTATCTATGCCTTTTTTTAATCGCGCAACTGGAAAAAAAGATTAAAAATAATTCACTCTTCCCATAGTTTTGTTAAAAGAATGTTTCTGCTTTCCTAAAATAAATGATGGCTGTAAGACCAACCACTGACCAATCTTTTGGGGGCATGTGACAGATGATGTCTGTAAAGCTTGTAGGGCCTCAGGGGAAAGGTGCTATATAAAGAGAACTATTAAAAATAAGTGCTATATGGGAGTAAACTACAATTCTTATTAGAGATTCATATTTCCACTGGCAGAAAATAGGGCCCCAGGAAAAAGCATTTGTTGGTTTGTCATGCTTGAGACAGTAAGCCTCTTGTTTCAGACTGATGTCCCCTGGAAGGAAACTCATCGTTTTCCATCACCTCAGTCCCACCCTAAGTGCTATAAAACATTTGAGCTTTCTGGACAGTTTCCACAACAAGGCACAGATTTCTGGCTTGCTTCTTTATGATTCTGGGCCTTTCTTCCTTAGACTCTCCTTCCTACAGTCTGATGAACTTCCGTTTTCAGCTGTTTATGTTTTTCTCCCATTACACCTCTGTCAGCACACAGTGTTTCTGACCAAATACTCTATTTCTTTTAGAATCCCGACCACTTTCTCAAACTAGGACATCGCAGTTCCTTCTACAGAGAATTTAGAGTTTGATTTTTAAGCCTCTTCCTCCTTTATAGCACTCCACCCCACTCTCATGACAATCATAGAGGAAACGCTCTTTCACTGCAGTGTTACTAAACATTAAAGTCACATTTCTTATTTGCAAATAACTCTTCACTCACAGTTCACTTTGGTGCATCAGGATAAATTTGCCCGTTTTCTCTGTGGATTTCACACCTCCTTTGTTTTCAATAGAATCCTGCCTATCATTATTTATACACCCATCCCATTTATTTTTAATTATTTTTATTATTAAATATATAATTGAAACTACGATCACTAGTATCATTTGTATCACTTGTCTTCCCATTGATAAATCAATTTGCTCGAGTGGGCACCAGTAATATCTCCATATGTCCTGTCACATGCTAGTGTAGCTTAAGGGCATCTGCTTGCTCCAGAAACATAAAGAGCCTCAAACCATTCCATCAGGTCATGGGAATGAGGTCTATAATTGTTACTGGTTTTTGGCATATCAAATATGACACAAGCAGCTTGCCAGGTTCTGCCATGTGCATGGGATACACTTAGTTGCCTCTAATCTCTTGTATTGCCGGGCTTGTGATCAACTCTTCTGCTGGGTGGAGCTATAATGAGTGGGGAGTCCGAATATGGAAAATGGAGGCCCTCATGTTGTGGGGGTTCTTCTGGATTTTTGCAAGGCTCTACTGGGGTGGCAGTCCAGGGCTAGAGATTACCTTTCTGCCTGGGCGCCTCGTGAAACTATGATATATACCATAAATAGTGGTTACTTTGTAACTCACTTTTTCAGCTATGTGTAAGAAAATAATGGAAAAATCAATGAAAGAAAACAAGAAACATTTTTATCAAATAGATCCTCAGAATTACTGTGAACATCACTCAACCACCTTAATATGTTGCATTATAAAGTAAAAATATATACATTTTCACATGATGGCTATCTTGTGAGTTTCCAGAAATTATTTTCTCTAACATAATTTCACAATCTATTTGGTACACCTCAAATCTATGTGCTTATATCTGACAATAGGACTGTCCTTGTACTGAGAAGTAGATACTGAAATTTTTTTCATCTATCACTTATAATTTGTAGCTAAAATACAGTATGCTTAATTTAAAGTTATACAAAGTACATTTTAGTATATGACATTTTTAGGAGACAAAGTTCTGTGTTATCCATATTCCTTAAAATCTGATATGATTTAGTCTATATGCTGGGTAGAGAATTCTGCACATTTTAAATCATCTGTTTCTGAATAGATAAATACTCCAGTATAATTTAAAGTCACAAAAACTATAACTTAAAAGAATCAAAATTATATTTGATCACAAATTTAAGATTACTGAAAACCAGGAAGATTATGAACCAGACACAATGTACTCATTTGTTTCTTATGAAAGAGATTGTGAAAGATGCTACAAGTCGTTTTCAAAATGGGGAGGTGATTTTTGTTCAAGTTCTATCACAGGTGTTTTAGGTTAAGCAGTCAGTTATGGGTGGTTTATAGGAGAAAAAACAAACCAAAATTTATGCTAACATCTTCGAGTGATATCAACGTTTAGACTGATAAATCCTCAAATGAATGTTTTTTCAAATTGTGTATTCTGGAGGGAATCTAAATGCTCATGTTTGGAGGCACTTAACCTTATAACGTCAACATGTCTCTAAAAAGCTGTTTTATGTCAGAGTCTCCTTTAATATCCATGTTTTTAAAGAAATAAACATTTTGAAAGTCACAATTTCCAAAAAGGATGGTCTGAAATACAAAACCAGTGCATTTGGGATAGGGCTTTCCTCTGCCAGCCTACCTTCTCTCGGATTCAAAATTTTAAATGGTTTGTCTTTAAACAGATGTGACTACAATAAATATCCTGATATGATACCTCCCAATTCAAAAGTATAAAGAGCTGGAAGTGGTGAATCCCCAGCACCAATTATGGCCACATTAGTTAGATCTCACATACTTTCTTCTCGCTATAAGAGTTACTTATATCCCAGTCTCTGTGGTGTGAGATATCTCGTTGTTTTGATTTGCATCTCTCTGATGTTTAGTGATGATGAGCATTTTTTCATATATCTTTTGGCCATTCGAATTTCTTCCTTGTCGAAGTTTCTGTTCATTTCTTCTCCCCAGTTTTTGATGGGGTTGGCTCTTTCCTTCTTGTAAAGTTCTACCCTGCAGCAGTTTTTTTTCAATCCGGCCCAGAACTCCACCCAGCAGCAGAGGAGCCTATCACAGCCAGGATCATCAACACCCACCCTTCAGCAGTTTTTTTTTTTTCAATCTGACCCAGGTATGCTGATTCAGAGACTTACAGACATGGAGCAGAGCTGCTACTTGCTCTTTCTGTGCCCAGTCGCTCACAAGGCGCCCAGGAGGGATGGCGGGTTCTAGCCCTGGCCCATCACCCCAGCAGGGCCTCACAACAAACCAGATGACTCCCCCACTCCATGAGGGCCACCATCTTCCACATTGGACTTCCCTCTCGTCCAGAACTCCACCCAGCAGCAGACGAGCCTATCACAGCCCGGATCATCAACACCCATCCTGCAGCAGTTTTTTTTTTTTCAATCCAGCCCAGGGCCTCACAACAAGCCAGATGACCCCCACTCCATGAGGGCCGCCATCTTCCACATCGAACTTCCCTCTTGTCTGAACTCCACCCAGCAGCAGATGAGCCTAGTGGTGCGCGGTTCATCAATAAATGCTGTATTTAGAGGTCACTACAATAGTATGCCACCCACATGGCAAGCCTGGCAAGTTGCCTGTGTCATATTTGATATGCCAAATACCAGTAGCAATTATATTAGGTCATTTTCATGACCTAATATAATTGTCTGAGGCTCTTTATGTTCCTGGAGCAAGCAGAGGCCCTTGGGCTCTACTATCAGGGACAGGACATATGGAGATATTACTGCTGCCCGCTTGAGCAAATAGATGATGAACAGGAAGATAGTGAAAGTTTTACAAGTGCCTGATATAACCTGGCTTTTAACCTCTTATCAGATGGATATTGGGTTAATATTCTTTCCCGCTCTGCAGACTGCCTTTGTATCTTGGTCATCATTTCTTTTGAGGTGAAGAAGTTTTTTTTAGTTTCATGTAGTCCCATATGTTTATCTTTGATTCTATTTGCTTTGTTAGTGGTGTTTCATCTTAGAAGATGCCTTTAGCTTCAATGTCATGGAGGGGTTTTCCTATATTTTCTTCGTATTTTATGGATTCAGGTCTGATATTGAGATCTTTAATCCATTTGATCTGATTTTTGTGCATGGTGTTAGACAGAGGTCCAAGTTCCATTTTTTACATGTAGCTGCCCAGTTTTCCCAGCACCACTTGTTGAAGAGGTTTTCCTTTCTCCATTTCGTACTTTTTGCTCCTTTATCAAAGATTAAATGATCATGTGTTTGAGAATGGGTGTCAGGATACTCAACTTTATTCCATAGTTCCACAGGTCTGTTTTTATTCCAATATCATGCTGTTTTCATTACCTACTGCTTTGTAGTAGAGTTTGAACTTGGGAAATTCAATTCCCATCTTCCTTTTCCCAAGGTTGCGTTAGCTATACATGTGGGGATTTATTATTCCATACAAATTTCTGGAGTGTTTGGTCAATTTCTTTGAAGAATGTCATGGGTATCCTTATAGGGACATCATTGAATCTGTAAAAGCTTAGGGAATGTTACCATTTTGACAATGTTGATTCTCCCTATCCATGGGCAGGGAATGTGTTTTAATTTCCTCATGTCCTCTTTTATTTCTGAAGTAGTGTCTTGTATTTTCTTTGTACAGGTCCTTTACAGACTTGGCTATATCCTAAGTATTTGAATGGAATTGTTTTCTTACTATCCCTTTCTTCTGTTTCATTATTTTTATATAGGAAAGCCACTAACTTTTGAGTATTGATTTTGTACCATGACACTCTACTATAAGTATCTATTGTTTCTAGGAGATTTTTTGGTAGAGAGTTTAGGGATCTCTAGGTATAATATCTTGTTATCTGCAAATAGCGATAGCTTGACTTCTTCCTTGCCTATTTGGATACCCAAACAAGCAAGGACAACAAATGCTGGCATGGATGCTGGGAGAAAGAGATTCTCATCCATTGTTGGTGGGAATGTTGATTGGTACAGCCTTTTGGGAAAACAATATGGAAATTCCTCCAATGGTTAGAAATTGAGCTCCTGTTTGTCGCAGCCATACCACTCCTGGGAATATACCCTGGGAAGCCAAAAAAACACAGTGAAAACACAATCCGCACTTTTATTTTCATAGCAGCACTGTTCACAATAGCCAGAATCTGGAAACAACCAGAGTGCCGAGAACTGATGAATGGATAAAGAAACTTTGGTATATCTACACAATGCAATACTAAGCAGCTGTTATAAAAAAATGAAGTTATGAGATTTACCTATAAATGGAGAGGATTATTTTGAGTGAAATTAGCTATAAGGAAAAGGCAGATATAGAATGACTGCATTTATTTGCATGATATAAATATGTATATTTAGTATGATACCAATATCCAAGGTCAGACAAAACATGGATCAGTAGGTCTAGTCAAAGGTGGAAATTTACCACAAATGTCTGGAAGTCAGAGGTGAGGTAAGACAGAAAAGGGAACAGCGTGCCAATAATTGTTGAAAGTGATAATATCTCCCTAGAACTGAGCATTGTATTCAGACAGAAAGACACACATGAGAACCTCTAAATGTATGTATTGCAATCCACAGGTTGTAAGAGAAGGAAGAGAGAGAGAGAGAAAGAGAAAGAAAGATAGAAAAGAGATAAAGAACCAGCCATTGAGGCTGGCTAAGGGAGGGGGAGGGTAATTTGGGACATTGGTGGTGGGAAATGGAAAAAAAAGAGCTACTTATATCCCACAGAAGATACTGATTTTGGTACAGTTATTGGTGTACATTAAAATACTCATTTTTAGGGGCTGGAGTGATAGCCCAGCGGGTAGGGCATTTGCCTTGCGCGGCCAGCCTCTGCCGGCCTGGGTTCGATCCCCGGCATCCCGTATGGTCCCCTGAGCACCACCAGGAGTGATTCCTGAGTGCAGAGCCAGGAGTAGCCCCTGAGCATTGCCGGGTGTGACCCAAAAAGGCAAAAAAAATACTCATTTTTTTTCAGATTACTGTTAATTAATGTTTAGGTTAATATTTTGAGATTACTGCTCAGCCCACCTAGTGCTACCATCATTCTCTGAATCCCACTATTCTTACCATCTCATCCATCTCAGAATTCTCCCAACATTCTCTGATGCTGATCTATTCAGACTCTCAGAGCTACACACTGATGACTGCCTCATTGTCATAAGGTATAATTGTTTAGAAGTCATTCTGAAGCTATATAGAGAAGCTTTTCTCAAGTATTTGGGACAAATGGAAAACCAGATTCTAGAGTCATTCTAACTTATGTGCTATATTCATGAATTTATTCTATATTCATTCTAACCTATATGATTATTTGCTTAAGGTTCACTGCTTTAAAACCAGATTCAAGATGCTAACTAACATCTTGGCATTTTCTATCATCTTAAGGCAAAGACATTCTATTTTTTTTCAGATTTGTCTTTGTTCTTTTGGAATTAACTTCTTAAAACACTGGAGCTGCAATGCATGATGCACATTATTTATCCATACTTTAAAATCTAGATATCATTAAGGATCTTCAGCTTTGCAAAGTAAATAATGATGACACAAACCAGATTTATTTTTGATATGAGTCACAAAACATATTTATTTTTCTAAATAACAATGTTTTAGTGATAAATATGGTTATATACCCATATATCACTAAAGCATTCTGATATATATTCTGATACATATATATATCCATATATATCCATATATGCAATATGTATTTATATGAATAGGTGAAACATACCTTGCATTTAATGATAAAACCCAGCCCTTTCAAGGTAATTTATAAAATATTCATTGTTTTCATATGCAATACAGTCTTAGCTCCCATTAGCCCTGCCAAAAAATTAACTGTTAAGCCATTCAGAAGATTTAATCAACAAAATCAGTGTAGGTGTATTGTGTCTGAAAGAGCAGGTCAAATAGTTAATGCTTCTATAATGCAGTCCTAGATCCCAAGTAACTGAGCAAGCATTAACTTATGGAATCTTAATAGTCACCTCATTGCCAAAGTTAAAAGGAAACCAAGAGGAAACTTAATAATATCACAAGTTATTTTAAAGGGAGTTCACATTGGTTTGAAGGGTACTTTGCTCCACACACAATATCCACCTTTGTGGAGCCCAAGAACCCCATATTTGTAACACACACATCTTTACAGTTTTCAGAACATAAATCTTGAAAGCAGTATTATTTCTCCACAGATAAAAACTAAAATATTGAAAGCCTTTAGAATAGTAATAAAAGAAACCCTCTTGTAAACCAAGGGAAACTTGGAACTTTGTGTTAAGTGCTTACTGAACTGTAAAAGAGTCAGTGTGTGTTGTAATGAATGGAAAACCGATTTTACTGTATTCCATTTGTGAACATCTTGTGGCAACCTATTTCAGTATTAGAAATATTATATATTAAAATGATTTCTTCATTCATCAATATATACAAGTAGAAATTTGGTTCCTGTTAAATTAACACTCCATTAAAAAATAAAAACAAGAACTCAACAAATACCTTTATGTTATGCTACAGGACAGAAAAATAAATAAAATATATGAACAGATTGCCAGTCATTATGTTTCCATAACAGCTAACTTTCTCAGTTTTTTTTTTTCTTTCCCTGAGCTCTCTGTCACTTGAAACATCTTAAACCAATTTCAAGTGCTACACCTGAATAAACATGTTGTAAAAGTGTTTATGTATTGAAGTGGGTCAGTTCAAGGTATGGTATTTGGCTAGAACTTCTAATTTCTCTTTTTACAGCAAAAGGGCTGCCAGAAGGAGGAAGTCTGAGCTGAATTAATACATTTGTTACAGTGGAAGTAGAATGGAAACTGCTCTGACCACAAATCAAACTGCCTCTTTCATTTATGCCAGTGATAGAGTTTTTCTAAGAAATATAGACCCTGGCATAGAGCCACTGTAAGTTTGCATTTAAAAGAGAAACCTATATGCTTATTTGCTTAAGGTTTACTGCTTTGATTATATGTAGGTTCTTTCTTTGGTAGAACTGAATATAGGAGGAATTGTGGAGCAGATGCTCATTTTCATATATGTAAGAGCTGAATACATTATCCTGTTGCAGAACAATTACTGTTGTTCCATTATGGTGATGCTGCCTACGATGATACATCCTTTTCTTCTTCTTCCTTTTCCTTTTTTCTAATTCTTGCCCCATTTAAGTGGGGGTTGCTAAGAATCTCTAAATGCCCCTTCCCACAGCTGCATAGCTTCACACGACACAGTCTCTGTTTTTCAGACAATACAAGGTTTTTGCACAATGCACATATACATAAAAGTGTTTGTGCTGTCAGAATAAACTTTGTTCATGGTAAGAGTTTGTTTGCTAAAATGCCACTAAATTCATCTCAAGGTCTGTTTTTGTTGTGTTTCTTCGAAGGTGGGTTTGGTCTTAAATGGACTGAGATTGTACACATGCTTACTCAATAAATATGTTAAGAAAACATGTATGTCTCTCAGGGAGCATGGCAGAGCCAACCATGCCCATATTTCAAACTGCATGATGTGATATATACTCTTAAAAGATTTGGCAACTTCTTTATCTAAAATTTAAATTTTCCTTGAGTTCTGAGTGATTCTCAACAAGTTTATAATTTAAGATTAAATCATTTAAGGTTAAATGACTCATCCTCTTTGGGTGATTCTTTTTGGAGCTAGGTTTGCTTTTGGTTTTTGTATGTTGTATGTGTACTTTTTTGTGATAATTTTGTAAATTAAAAATGCATAATGAGTATTTTTTTTTTGCTTTTTTTGGAACACACCCAGCAATGCTCAGGGGTTACTCCTGGCTCTGAACTCAGGAATCACTCCTGGTACTGTTCAGGGGACCATATAGGATGCCAGGGATCAAACCTGGGTTGGCACACAAGGCAAACACCCTACCCACTGGACTATCACTCCGGCCCCACAAGAGTAAATTGTAAAGGGGAAAGTTATAATAATTAATTCTTAGGGTATTTAAAAGAATCCAATTCAATAATGTGTTGGAAATATAGAAAAATCTCTACACATAAATAAGTAGAATAATCCTTAGGACACATTCAACAAGCATGCCAAACATTTCTGCACAATTCTAAATCCATTATTACTACTATAACTATCATTCTTATAATCCACATAAGAAATAGTATTTTTATCAACAATTGATTCTAGTCTGTAGGACACCTTGACCTCTAACTCCTGTCCAGACCTCCGTTGCTCTTTGCTGTCCAGCAAGCAGGTTCAGTAGAATCTGGGACCGAACTGGTGCAGACAGAAAGGCAGGTCCCCCAAATGGTATTTCTCTTCTTGCTTGGTTTTCACTTTCTGAAAATCTTGTAGTAAAAATTCAGGTGTGTCTTAGAGAGATGAAAGTTCTGAAATTTCCTTGTTTACTTCAAAATTATTTTCCATAAGAAATCACTGGAATTTAAGGCCAAAGCTCCATGACCAGTGGACGGTTATAGAATGACTTATGAAGCGATTTAAGCAGAGTGCAGCTCAGTGAAGTTTATTGGGCACATGCCAGAGGTGAGGAGGGGTAGGCACTCAGCACTAATTAACACTTGAAAGGCTTGAAATCAGCTGAAGAAGTAGAAACACCCTCCCAGCCATTCAGCTTTTATCACTTAGAGAAAATTATAGGGCAAATAATGCAGAAGAGCCCATAGCTAATATTTTCAAAATTGTTATTTAATGTGGACATTTCCAGTGAGGCCCTTCCATATAAAATATTGCTGATTTCCCAGTGGGTCTGAGAAGTAGCAGTCAGGGAGAACAGCATCTGGAGGGTGTTCTGTGGTGGAAGAATGATAGAAAATGAAAAAAAAAAATTTGGATACTTCTCTGTAACAGTAATTTTTTGGTGTGTTTATAAGATTCTTTAACCTGTCAAGCCAACATTTTGATATGTTTTAGAACTCCTCTTCATATTTAAAGTACCCTCAAATTCATTCATGTCAGGCAATCATTCTCTTTTTGCTAAGCCAAGGGCTTGTGCTTTCTGTCTAGGACGAAGTATCAACATCAAGTCTGCTGGTCTGGTGGGACGTCATGGACCTCAGTCAAAACAACCGTTCATGGTGGCCTTCTTCAAAGCAAGTGAGGTACTTCTTCGATCTGTGAGAGCAGCAAACAAACGAAAGAATCAAAACCGCAATAAATCCAGTTCTCATCAGGACTCCTCCAGAATGTCCAGTGTTGGAGGTAAGATAAAGCCAAAACAGTAATACAGGGGTAGACTACTTTCCTTGTACACTGCCGATATATGTTTTATTACTGGTGTCCTATATGGTCCCCCAAGCCCACCAGGAGTGATCCCTGAGCTTAGAAAAAAAGGAGTATGCTTTGAACACTGTTGGGTATATAGCACAAAAAATGTTTTTTTTAAATAAGCCAGAGCAACAGTAGGGTTATATATTGCAAATCAGGTAGCCACAATAAATTTACCCTTTGGATACACTTTCTTTTGCTTTCTTAAATCATCAGACAAGATTCCTAGCATCTCCAGAAAGTTTCTTCAGTGAATCACTCAGTAATCCATGAAAAATAAATATGACTTGCCTTCATATGTTGAAAGATCTAATTCAAATTAAAATCAAGCTGGAAATAAAAACTAAAACTTATGAAATGACTATGTGAGCAAAAGCTAGCCCAGACTGAATTTTATGAGCAGACTTCCCCACGCCCCCCATCCTCTCGTATAGGAATGGGTAAGTCAGTTAATTCAACATAAAACTATTTCTTTAATATTTCAAACGATTTATGTGAATCATGCAAATTAAATTTTTTATTACAGTCGATAATAGGATAGAGCGTGGCCTTGGAAAACTATATTCTATATCTATATGCATACACACATAAAGAAAACATATCCACAAAATACTTCGATTCCTAAGAAGAGTCCATTGTACTTGCAGTTTAATCTATTAACAGATAGTAAAGGATCAAGAAGTATAGTTCATCAGAATTCATGTAGCAAACTCTTAAGTGATTTGATCTTACTATGAATACCACTAAATAACTTGTACAGTTCACACTGCAAAACATTTTTTATAAACTACTCTTAGATGAAAATAATGGTATATTTTTCAGGAAATTATCTTCATTAGATAAATTTTTTAGAAGAAAACTTCTAAATCATCTCAACTTAGGAACGTGTCTGTTAATCATAAAATATGTACTCCTTATTAAAATATGTGCTCTCTATTCAAGTACTCAACATAAGCAGAGTACTTAGGAGGCAGATTGGATGAGCTGGTGACAAAAACAGACATTCCCATCATTAGTTTCTGCTATTGACTTTAAAATCATAATTGTTTTCTAAATCACTTAAAACCTATCAGTCCTGCTGCAATTATAATCAAATATCTTTGTTAGAAAGTAAATTAATACCAATAAAACAAAACATGTTCTTTCATTTTTTTTCTGCTTTAGCACCATGTAACTTTGCAAAAAAATAAACCTTGGAAACCTAGGATGTTCCTCCTATTGAGAGAAACATAGTAGAAGAAACTCTATTTGCTTATGCAGCAACAGAAGCAGGAAGAAAGCTTCTATATTCATCTACATTCTAGTGAATTATAAGAGGCATAGAAAGTGATGTTTTGAAATAATTTTCCAACAAAGAAGTTAAGCTGTCTTTGTCACTTGAAAGTAAAATATGATATTAGTGCCTTATTGCAGAGCTATTTTATAAAGGTCTTCTCAAGATATTTAGTTTGGCAAAAATTGTAATTGCTTAATATGAAAGATGGAGAAAAATAACTTTCTAAGACCTTTTCTTCCTTGTAAATACTAGTCTGTCAAAGTTATATATTTTTCTTTTCATGTAGAATGATTCTGAAGTTGGTTGAAATGTTTTTAATTTAGTGTAGCAGACTGCATTAAGAAAATGGTTTGTTAAACCTTGAATAGAATAGTAAATAATTTTTGAGAAAATTACAAAGGGAAAGTAGAAATCTCATACTTATTTATTATTAAAGCTCATAACCACTGTGGCAGAGGCATGCTTGAGCTGAAATCATCAAAGTCTTTTCCCTATTGGTGAACTCTATTTCTCTTCTCTTCCTGAACCACAAGTAACAAGTGGACTTCTATAAGGGAGATGAAGAAAACACATGGAGTAGAAATCACAAAACTTTTCACCATTTCCCTAATGCCATTTAGAGTGCAAAATTATTCTAATATAAACTAATATTTTCTTTTGAAAAACTTTGTCATTGGCAGCAATGTCTGTGAAATATGTGGTAGATGGTTTTGGAACAAGTTCATATTTTGATAATAAGAAGGAAGAAAGTAGCTGGTTTGTGTCGGTGAGACTTAACCTTTCAATAGGTAGCAATCAAGCAGATGGAAAGAAGTCTGGTAGGATTTGGCCTACCAGACAGGGGTTTAAGCAAAGAGAATGCCAATATAAACACAACACTTGATACTTAGGAACTTGAAATGCCAGTGAAATTTTAAAATTATCCAAATATAAATAACAAGTACTAGTTTTACAATAAAATACTGTGCAAGACTCCAAGGCTGAGAATCAGGTCAGTGGGGAGGAAAAGTGTGTAAATAAATACACTGCACATGTGTATTATTTATCTGATTGAATTTTATTTTCTGCAAAGCATATCATCAAATATAGAAATTATTAAAGGATAATGAAAGTTTAGGATGTTATTATTGCCTTCATCCTACTTATTTTTTATTCCAGGAATTTTGCCCTCCAAAACACTTGTCAATTTTTTTTTAATCTTTCTTCCAAAGTTATAAGAAAGGGAGCACCTAAAGTAGTGTCAATCACAAAATAAATAAGAATCGCCAAATGCTTAGTGAGTAAGTTTTATATGTGTAAAAGTTTCTTTCTGAGATAAATATGCGTAGAACTGCTATTCTTAGATGTTCTGAAAAAATGCCTATTTATTCTTCAGTTCTGGGCAAGAAAGCTGAGCAGACCATATTGTAGAAGACATTGGTTATTTCATGGTGAAGCAGCACAGTGAATGCTTTTTGAATTTTGGGATGGAGGGAAGGAAATGGATGCAGCAGCTAAATTTATTTCACTCTATCTGATATAATGCTTCTACAACAAGATTCTGAAAAACATACTGTGATTAAGCTACTGTTCAAGGACTGTATTAGTGCTGGGAAAAGTAGTCAGAATTTGGAAGAAGTGATAAGTCAGGTAGACTTCAAATGGACATGGTTTATTGAAGAAACACTTGAAAACTTGCCCATTGTATGATTGATAGTAATGGCCATTTTGGGATGAATCAGATACTGTTTGTCTTCTTTAAAACAATGGTGATTTCTTAAGACATGTCCTTGAAAGTCAGTGAAATGGAAATATTCTCCATTTCTTTTTTTTTTTTTTTTGCTTTTTTGGGTCACACCCAACATTGCTCAGGGGTTTCTCCTGGCTCTGCACTCAGGAATTACTCCTGGCAGTGCTTTGGGGACCATATGGGATGCCGGGATCGAACCTGGGCCAGCACAGGCAGACCACGTGTACAAGGCAAATGCCCTACCCACTGGACTATCACTCTAGACCCTCTCCATTTCTTCTTAACTCTGATGGGTACTGTCTCTTCCCTAATGGAGTCAATGTAAATGCATTCCTACTGGACAAATATATATTAATCCAAATCTTAAGGATTTGTGGAATTATTTATATATTATTTTCCATAATATAGTAAATGTACTTTGCATGACTTACAAATATTAAATGATAAAGCTAAAGCTCTTCTTTAATCACCTAGTCTTTTAAAGACAGGTTACTCTGATACACTTATAGCATACACTTATAGTAGCATGAAATTTGTACTAATGTTGATTTTTTTACTCATATATACATATGTAAAAATGAGTACTGTAGAAAAAATATTTGTTTTCTTTATTACATGAATGATATATACCTTTAAAGGTTATTTTAAAAGTTTTCAATTTAAAGCAAAATTAAGAGAAAGGTACAGAAATTTCTCATCCTCTCTGTTCCCATCCATGCATTACCTCTCAAATTGCAAACATCACTCACCAGAAAGGCATATTTGTTATTGAGAATGGATTTAACTAAAATAATCATTACTTGAAGTTTATCATTTACTTAGGGATCAGTATTAATGTTGTCAATTCTGTTAGACGAATATATAGAGTCAAATATCCAGTCATTCTTATACGGAGAGTAGCTTAACTGTTATAAGTATTTGTCCTCTGCCTGTGCCTTTCCCTTCTCTATCAACCTCTGATTCTTTTATCTCTGTTCTTAACTTTTTCCAAGATATCATATAATGTGTACTGTGTAATTAACAATGCATTTAAGCATTTAAAAATTGAACTGATTTTATTCTTTCAACTGCTGCAATATATTCAGGAGAACATGTTTCAGAGTATCCCTGTTAACATTTCTAAATAACAGAGTTATTTAGAATAACTAAGTTTATTAGTTATTATTATTAGTTATTAAGAACTAATAACAGAATCCCTGTTAATATTTCTAAATTGGAGCTCCAGTGTCAATGCCGCAGTGAGAATCCTGCAAGTCTGCAAATGTGACATTGTTCCTAACCCACATAAGTTGATCCAGGTTTTTGAGGGTCACACCAAGCTGAGCTTGGGGTCATGATCTAAGAGACATTTGGTAGCCTTGGGATATCATATGTGGTAATAGGAATAAAAGCCAGGTCTGCCAAATGCAAGGCAAGCACCTACTTTGCTCCATTTCCAGCCCCTAACAAACACTCTTTTAAAAAGTAATTCTAAAAATTGATATATCAACCCAAAGTCATATTTAAAAAGTCTTTTCTAAAACAATCATTTTAATATATATTTCTAGTTCTTTCACTCTCTGTCTCTATTGTCTTTCCATCCATTATTTTATCAATTTAGCATCTTTCTTTCATTCTTTTATTTAATCATGGGTTAATTACTCACTAGTCATTGATATTAGACATGTATTCACCTCTCTATCTCTAGTGAGAATGTTATAATACCTGCTACATAGAGAAAAATGACATGACTGTGAATATATATGAAAAACTGAGAAAAGTGATATATGTTTGTTCAGTGTTAGTTCATTTTTATTTTTAAGTAATATTATTTAGTTTATTATTTTTACTTTTAATATTTTAAATATTTTATGTACCAGAGCTGGTAAATAAGTAGTTTGGACTCTTAAAAACAGAGAGCACTAGCTGCTCTGTCTCTCCCTAGTTAAGTATGCCCATACTCTAGCTTTTTAATTATGAAATCCTTTGGCTTTTAAGACATAAGAAATTGTGGAGATTTTATAGCTTTTGATCTAATTTTACCATCTTTCTGAGCAAGTATTGATATACTATATAAAACATGCATAATATACATTAATGCATTGTCTCTATTATCAAGATTCTGGAGAGAATCCACACAAATAAATATATATATATATATATATATATTTACAATGTAGTGTATGATAATGTCCTTCATTGTTATACATGAGCAGTCATTGTGTGATAATGCAGTGTATTTACAATATTCAATATAGAAAAAGATCATAAGGATATTGTATCTTAAAAATCATTCACATAATGACCAAAGAGAGCATATAGAAAGGACACTTGCCTTGCATGTGACTGATCTGGGTTTAATCCCCAGGATCCCATATGGTCCCTTGAAGATTTGCCTGAACAAAGACAGCTTTGATGCCTTTGAGTATGACTAGTTATGCACTTACCCCAAAATCATTTCTAAAAACATATAAAATGTCATTTATAATTATTAGCTCATTCTTTTAATGTAATATAAGGTAGTATGATAGATAATATAAATGAGCTAAATAGTACTTGGATATGGCTGAGTAAGTTGGATAAGAAATTATATTTTACAGAAAAAAGGGAAAAATAGGCTATTTTAGACTGACATACATATTTATAGAGTCATATGTCAATGCCAAATGACAGTATATCAAATTGTCTCAGGGGCGAGGAATGTGAAGAGTTGGGCAAGACAAATGTAAGATTAGAAAATTAGGCAAGAACCAGATCAATATAATGTAGTTAAGTGATGAACAAGAGCTAATCTCTTTGTAGATCATTGGAAATAAGGAATTCCATACTCAGATATTCATCATAAAAGGTTAAATAGAGCCAAAGTGATAATACAGTTGGTAGGACTCTGGCCTTTCAGTTGGTCAACCTGGGTTCAATTTCCAGCATCCCATAAGGTTCCCCTGAGTCCAGAGCAGGGATTCCTAAATATAGAGCCAGGAGTAAGCCCTGAGCCGCACAGGTGTGCCCCCACAAATCTAGATAGACAGACAGACAGACAGACAGACAGACAGACAGACAGACAGACAGACAGACAGACAGACAGACAGACAGACAGACAGACAGACAGACAGACAGACAGACAGACAGACAGATAGATAGATAGATAGATAGATAGATAGATAGATAGATAGATAGAGAGAGAGATAGATCACTGTATCATTGTCTTCCCGTTCATCATTGATTGGCTCGAGCGGGCACCAGTAACATCTCTATATTTCCTGTCTCATGCAAGTAGAGCCCAAGGGCACCTGCTTGCTCCAGGAACATAAAGAGCCTCAAACCATTCCATCAGGTGGTGGAAATGAGGTCTAAAATTGTTATTGGTATTTGGCATATCAAATACGACACGGGTAGCTTGCCAGGCTCTGTCGTGCAGGGAGCATACTCTTGTAGTCATCTCTAAATCCAGCATTTATTTTTTATATTGTATTGTATGGTTTTAATTTTGTTTACATAGGTCAAAATATTACAGTAAGGACTAATTGGTTCTTGCTGATTTCTTTTTTAAAGTATTTTATTATACCACTGTGAGATATACAATTACAAAGATATACAATTAAAAAGTTCATATTTGGGTTTTGGTCATACAGTGTTCCAGCACCCATCCCTCCACCAGTGCCCATCTCCCACCACCAATGTCCCTGGTTCCCTTCCCCTCCCCCAGCCCACCTCCACGGCAGGTTCTTTATTTCTTTCCCTTTCTCTTTCTCTTTTGCTTACCTTCCAGACTATGGATTACAGAACATACATTAAAGGGTTGTCATGTGTATCTTTTTGCCTCTATTAAATGTGCAGTTCTAGGTTAATATTAGTACCCTTGACAATTGTTAGCACACTGTTCCATTTTCTGTTTTACCTAGCCTCTGACTCCCACACATTTGTGATAATCTCCACCTTTGACAAGACCTCCTGATACAAGGTCATGTTTCACCTGTCTTTGGATATTGGTATCATAATATGTACATATATATTTATGCCATGCAAATAAATGCAGTCATTCTGTATCTGCCTCTCTCCTTCTGGCTAATTTCACTCAACATAATCTTCTACATGTCCATCCATTTATAGGCAAATTTTATAACTTCATTTTTCCTAACAGCTGCATAGTAGTCCATTATGTAGATGTACGTACCAAAGCTTCTTTATCCAGACATCGATTCTCAGGCACTCTAAATCCAGCTTTTATTGCTGAACCGCGCAAGCCGGGCTGTGATAGGCTCATCTGCTGTGTGGAGTTCTAACAAGAGGGAAGTCTGGATGTGGAAAATGGAGACTCTCATGGAGTGGGGCGTTGTCTGGCTTGTTGCAAGTCTCTGCTGGGGTGGTGGGCCAGGGCTAGAACCCGCCATTGCTCCTGGGCGCCGTGAGCCTTGGGCACAGTAGCAGCTCTGCCCCATGTCTGTGAGTCTCTGGATCAGCATACCTGAGCCGGATTTAAAAAAAAGACTGCTGCAGGGTGGATCTCGATGAGCCAGGCTGTGATAGGCTGGTTTGCTGGGTGGAGTTCTGACAAGAGGGAAGTCCGGATGAGGAAAATGGAGGCCCTCATGGAGTGTGGGGACATCTGGCTTGTTGCAAGTCTCTGCTCGGGTGGCTGGCCAGGGGCTAGAACCCACCATCCCTCCTGGTGGGAGGGATGTTTGATTGTTTGTTTGTTTGTTTGAAGTAAATAAAAAAGTAAATAAATAAAAAATAAATACAAGGCTGAATTAAAATCACAATTAAAGATGGATTGAAAAGGAAGGAAATCTAAAGGCTACATATGATTAAAAGTACAGACTAGAATGACTGCATTCTAGTCTGTAGAATGGATATAAAAAAATAGTATGATATTACTATCCAAAGCTAGGCAAAACATGGATCAAGAGGACTTGTCAGTGGATGAACTCTACTGCAAGTGTGTGGGAGTCAAGTCAGAAGTTAGGTAAGACAGAGAAGGGATCAGTGTGCTAATAATTATTGGAAATGATAATACCAGCCTAGAACTGAACAATGAATGTAGGCAAATGGATATACATGATAACCTATAAATGCATGTATTGAAAGCCATAATGTTAAGAGAAGGAATAGATATTGGTATCATAATATGCATGTATATATACATGTATATGTAAATATGTATACATGTATATATACATATACATATAGTATATGTATATAATGATAGATATATACACATATATCAGAAGAGCTGATCACAGCCCTGCTCGTCAAAGTCCTACCCTACAGCTGTCTATTTCAAGCCCAGGTATTCCTTATCCAGAGACTCAGAGACATGGGGTAGAGCTTCTACCGGCTCTCCCTGTGCACAGATGATCATGAGGTGCCCGGGGAGGGGGTTCTATCCCGGCCCACCAACCCAGCAGCCTTGCAGCAGCCGAGGATCCCAGACTATGGGTGATCATGGGTGCCCAGAAGGGAAGGTAGGTTCTATCCCTGGCCCACCAACCCAGCAGAGCCTTGCAAGCAGCCAGATGAATCCCCAGACTATGAGGGCTGCCATTTTCAACCACCAGACTCCACAACTGATCAGAGCTCCACCAAGCAGAAAAGCTGATCTTTCCCTGTTTATCAATACATGGATGAGATGAGAGGCTACTATAAGAGTATCCCACCAGCACGGTAGAGCCTGGCAAACAACCCATGTCATATTTGATATGCCAAAAACCAGTAAAAATTATAGACCTCATTCCCATGACCTCCTGAAGGAATGGTTTGAGGCTCTTCATAGTCCTGGAGTGAGCAGTTGCCCTTGGGCTACACTAGTATGTGACAAGATGTATGAAGATGTTACTGGTGCCCTCTTGAGCAAATCGATGATCAACGGGAAGACAAGTGATACAAGTTATATATATATATATATATATATATATGTGTGTGTGTGTGTGTGTGTGTGTGTGTGTGATGCAAATAGAGCAGGCTAAGTGAGAGAGGAAAGAATCAGGGACGTGGGTGGTGGGAAATGGGCACTGGTGGAGGGATAGGTGCTGGAACTCTGTATGATCTAATCCCAAGTATGAACATCTTTCTAATTGTATATCTCATGGTGGTATAATAAAATATTTAAAAAATTTAAAAAGGGATAAGGAAAAGAGAGAGAGGGAGAGAGAGGAGGCAAAGAGCTTATCACAGAGGCAGGCTGGGGAAGGGGAGATGGATATTGGGACATTGGTGGTGGGTAATGGGCTCTGGTGGAAGGATGGGTGCTAGAACACTGTGTGACTGAAACCTAATTATGAACAGTTTTATAATTGTATGTATGTCTTACAGTGGTATAATAAAATTAAAAGATAAAAAAATAAAATGCTCATCAAATTCTTAAAAATATTACAATTCCAAATTTTAATGTATTTAGAAAATTTTCTGATAAAATTATACCTACATTAAACATATTAAGAGATGAACAGAAACTTTGACAAGGAAGAAATTCGAATGGCCAAAAGGCATATGAAAAAATGCTCATCATCACTAATCATCAGAGAGATGCAAATCAAAACAACAATGAGATATCACCTCACACCACAGAGACTGGCCCATGTCCCAAAGGGAAAAAACAACAGTGCTGGCAAGGATGCGGGGAAAAGGGGACTCTCATACATTGTTGGTGGGAATGTCGACTTGTACAACCTTTTTGGAAAACAATATGGACATTCCTCCAAAGACTAGAAATTGAGCTCCCTTTTTGACCCAGCCATACCACTCCTGGGAAGCCAAAAACACACAGCAGAAACACAATCTGCACTTTTATTTTCATAGCAGCACTATTCACAATAGCCAGAACCTGGAAACAACCATTATGTCCGAGAACTGATGACTGGATAAAGAAACTGTGGTACGTCTACACAATGGAATACTATGCAGCTGTTAGGAAAAATGAAGTTATGAAATTTGCCTATAAATGGGTGGACATGGAAAGGATCATGTTGAGTGAAATTACTCAGAAGGAAAGAGAGATATAGAATGACTGCATTTATTTGCATGACATATATATTCATATATATATATATATATATATATATATATATATATAAAAAACACATATTATGATACCAAAATCCAATGTCAGGCAAAATGTGGATCAGGTCTTACCAAAAGTGGAAATTACCACAAATGTGTGGGAGTCAGAGGTTAGTTCAGACAGAGAAGGGAACATGTGCGAATAAATGTCGAAAGGACTAATACCAACCTAGAACTGAGCATTAAATACAGGCAAAAATATGCACATGATGGCTTCTAAGTGTATGTATTGCAATCTACAATATGTAAGAGAAGGAAAAGAGAGGGAGAGAGAAAAGAGATAAAGAACCTGCCATGGAGGCAGACTATGGTATGGGGGAGGGAATTGGGGACATTGGTGGTGGGAAATGGGCATTGGTGGAGGGCAGGGTGCTGGAACACTATGTGACCGAAACCTCCAAACATGAACAACGTTGTAATTGTATATCTCACAGTAGTATAATAAAATATTTAAAAAAAATAAAAGTACAGATAAAATAAAAAGTACTCAGGCTCCTGCACACAGCTCCATCACCTACAATCAACAGTGATACCTCAGATGTCCTGAACATTGATGGAGGGTGGAGGAGGGTGCAGGATACTTAAAATAAATAAGTAAAGAAAATACTTTTGTAAAATAGAAGTCCAGTTTAATACTTTGGGCAATGAAGATCCTAGATTGCAGAGAAAGGCAGCAAATGCCAGAAAAACGTACTGAATGGAACCAGCAAGGTGAATGAATTAATATACTAGAGTCTGAATAGTAAGTGAAAGGATTGAGTAAAAGGTAGAGTTATGAGACTGGGTTGCTCAAGAAGGGTAGGAATGAATAGCACCAAAAGAAATGCAAGCAAGAGGAAGTATCATGGTGGAGCTGCCTGTGCAAACAGTGCTTTGAAGTCATGGCCAAGGCGCTGGAGAGCTCCATAAAAGAGATAAGGAACTGACTCTTATCAGGGAAGTAATAGCTCAACAGTAAAGTATTTTCCTGGGATGATGTTTCATCCTAGAAACTAAGAGGCTTTTGATGAAGAATGAAATACCTAAAATTACAAATTCAGGATAGCTAAATTTGAAATGGGCTTGTAGACCCATTTAATATTGAATATGGTGGAGGGTGGTTGGAAATCAGGAAACCATAGTAACTGTTTGATTTGAATCATTAGAAAATCGGTGATATTAATAACCAAACTACTGAGCAATACATCTGTGTGAGTCAGAAGCAAAAAGGAGTAAGTAAGAAGCATCTGGGAAACTTTAATTTAGAGATGTCTGGCAAGCAGTTGAACTCAAGTTTGTGGACAGGTTTTTATGTCATGAGCTCAGAGGTAAGGATGTGAGATGCATCATCCACACAGACTCTCTGCTAAGTGGAGGGAAATAAGAAAACCAGATCATTGTTATTTTATGGCGTCTGTTTCATGTCACATGTGTGTACATAGACAAACACTGTTATTCCCGTGGAGTCAATAACAGTAATTTCTACTAGAGTAGGCGTAGATTTAAGAGAGAAATTCGGTTGACATGATGATTAAGATGGGATTTCACAAAGGTGTCAAAAGTATTTTGAAATGTTCTTCATCTTGGAGGAATTATTATTTGGCATTAATCATAAAATATCTCTTCACCCAAAAGCCTTATGACATGTACATCACTGAATAGCCTTTGATGGCGTTTTTGTGTCTTTGCCTCTTATGTCTTTGTTTAATTTCTGAAAATTTACTTAAAAGTTGATGTTAAAGGTGTTTATTTTTAAAACTGTTCTTTTGAAGAAGTATGAGAATGCTGAAATCTTTTCTACTTTGAAATAAAATATTCCATCATGATGTTTGGCTTATTTTAGCTATTGCTGCAATTATAAAAAGCTACTTTTTTTACAGATATGTATTTATTTTATCCATTAAAAGACCTATGAAAAATAAAAATGGGGGTTGTGGTATGTGCTCTGGACTTTCTTCTGGCTCTGAGCTCAGGGATCACTCCTGACAGATTCAGGGGACCGTATAGGTGGCAGAGATCAAATTTGGGTCAGCTTCTGGTAAGGCAGGCACCTTATCCAGTGAATTGTTGCTCTGGTTTCAAAAAGACATAAATAAAAATTATAAAGGAAAAGAAGCCTGTATTGGTAAATGGAGTTTTTAATATTTGACTTTCATTTTTTGGAAGAAGGGGAGTAGGGAGACAACTCCCTGTGCTCGAGGTTACTCTGGGTGCTCAGGGAACCATATGCAGTGTATGGGGTGTGTCTGAGATCAGCTGCATGTATAGCAAGTACCTTAACCCTGTACTATCTCTCTCACCCTGTGCTTGACTGTCACTTTTATAACTAGGTTAGCCCTCTGTTTATATATTTGATGATTTCAGTGATGAATGGGCAAATGAAAAAAAAACCTTATACAAATATAAGGAATTAATTTTCTACTGCTTTTCAATTTCCGTCTTTTACTTTCTACTTCTTTCCTTTCAGACAAAAATATCTTTTTAAATTGCACTATTAGATTAAGCTTATTCATTTTCAGAATTTTACCTTAAGGAAATTTACATATTTAGCAATACTTTTCATTTCAATATTAAAATAAAGTTTTTTATAAAACTTGTATTATGTTTTAGTATAAGTATATAAGATTTAAATTTAATTTCCTTGCCCTTCCTCTCACAGTTTATTTCTTTAGTCAATTACAGTAAACCTAACTGCAGACTTTGCTCGTTTGGGTACAACGTTTACTTCACTCAGTATCCATTAATTTTTATTTTTGACAGAATAAGCATATGGTATGGGCCCAACTTCGTATGAAATCAGACTCTTACAACAATATTCTGCTATAAATTTCATTGCTCATTACCTATATACATATAAACATACTTTATATGTATATTATATATATAACTTAGTCTGCATGGAAAGCTACATAGATATGATAGATATATTTTGCAATTCAAAAAACCATATGCTAGGGCCAGAGCAATAGCACAGCAGGGAGGGCATTTGCCTTGCATGCGGCTGACCTGGGTTCGATCCCCGACATTTCATATGGTCCCCCAAGCACCGCCAGGAGTAATTTCTGAGTGAAGAGCCAGGAGTAACCCCTGAGCATCGCCGGTGTGACCCAAAAAAGCAAAAAAAAAAAAAAAAAAACCATACGCCTAGCTTACAAAATTTCATATGCAATTGTAGGAGCTGTTGGTTACAATGTTTTTATTTGCATTTTCATTTTATTCAATGTTTTAATTAAGGCAAGTGAAATGAATCATTATTTTCATTATTGGCAATGGATAACCTGAGAGTTTAAACTAGCAAGGTGCCTTGTATATCCCAATTGCTGAGAATGTTTGTTCACTTTTAAATGTGAAAAATGACTCAAAAGATTATATTGTTTAATGTATAATCAATGAAATTCAAGTTTAGGACGCATTAGCAAGATTTATAGAAATATAGCTGTAACTGTTCTTTTATAGATAACCTATGACTGCTTTGTTGCTGGAGAAGCAATGTACAATAGTTGCAATAGAAATACTGTAACGTAAAATATTTGCTGTCTTTTTTTAAAACTAGTCTAGAACTGAGCATTGAATGTAGGCAGTTATATACATAATAACGTCTAAATGTATGCATTGCAAGCCACAATGTGTAAGAGAAGGGAGAGGAGAGAGAGAGAGAGAGAGAGAGAGAGAGAGAGAGAGAGGAGGAGGCCAAGTACCTGCCATAGGGCAGGCTGGGGGAGGGAGGAGGGAATTGGGTATATTTTGGTAGGAAATTGGCGCTGGTGCTGGAACACTATATGACTGAAACCCAATCATGAACAGCTTTGTTATTGTATATCTCACAGTGGTATCATAAAAATATTTTTTTAATTCTGCTGCCGGGCTAAATGCATAGCTGACTTTAAATGATTTAAAGTAACTAAGATCAGAGATGCTGCAGGATTTAAGGTGCATGCCTTCATTGTTGTAAACCCTTATCCTTATTTTATACTGCAAAGACCCCAAAGTATTTCTGGTTTTATCCCTGAGGGACTCTGAGCACTTCCAGGTGTGGCTGAAAGGGTTCCTGAGTACCACTGGGGTGGCCTACATAGACCCTTGCTCACCACACCCTTGCATTGAAATACTTTGCTAATTTTTATTAATGCTTCTATTATTCATTGAATGCTTTCTATGTACTAGGCAATGTTCCCAACACTTGGGATATATCAGTGAACCAACAGAAACAATATGCATATTTAATTTATATATACTTATGTAACTATATGTGTGCATATATAGGCATATATGTATATCTATACATGTATCTGTATATTTGATTGGGCCACATCTGTCAGTGCTCAGGGCTTACTCCCAACTCTTTGCTCAGGAATCATTCCTGGTGGGACTTGGTGAACTATATGGGGTGACGGGATTGAACCCTGGGTGACTGCATGCAAGGCAAGTACCCTACTTGCCATACTATCTCCCAGCCCCCAGTTGTAGTCTTCCTTGCAAGAGCGTTTTCTAGTAGGGGGAAAACAAATATGCATTGATAGATGTGAAGAACAGGTAAATGGTATTAGCAATAGAGTTTTGCAGCCAATCTCACAGAATTTCAGGCATATGTAATTTGAGAATGAAGGTCCTAAGTGAGAGAAAGACTAACCTGTGTGTAAGAGATGAAAGATCATCATGGCCAATGTCAAGTGAAGAGGAGGAAGTGTGATAGGAAATGACACCAGTTGTTATAGAGTCTTATAAGCCACTTAGAGATGTGGGTAATTTTAGTGAGGAGTGAGTGGTGTTGAGGAGAAAAGGAAAAAGCAGAGTGAGTAGCAGTAGAGATATTGTTGCAATTCAGGTAAGAGATAATGGTTGCTTGGACAGGATTAGTTGGTAGAGAATCAGTGGGTTTGATATCAGGAACCTCTGAGCATTTCTTAGGAAGCTGCTTGCCACCCATCCCCCAAAAAATTTAACTATCAAATGTTCAAGAAATTAAAGTAACACAAGAGTCAAATGTTCCTTTTCTCTAAAAGTAGTATGAGTAACATATCCACTTTGTTAGATTGTTCTAATTGTTAGTGTATGTTTAAAATTTATCCAGAGAATAAGATCACAAAGTTTTAGTTAAAGTCTCTTCCTTTATTTTTACCATCACCTGCATATTAAGTTTGTTGAAGGCAAGGCCATTGCACTGTTCTAATAACTTGTCTAAAAGGGGAAATGTTTTGAGTTCAACATTTAATCATGTTTTCTAGACTGACATTAAATAAATAGTTGAAATAACTATAAAAGGCAGATGACAGGACCTGTTAAGATGGGCCCATTGGATCTTTGATATGTTTATATTTTCATTAGAGGTTGAGGATAATTTAACTCGAAGTTGGCACCTGAAGACATTATTGCTTCTGTATAGTAAAATGTTCCACTGCTTTTTCAGAGGTGAATGTCAAATTTATGTGGAATTTATACATAGAAGGAAAAAATTGCTGTCTTTTATTCATTTACTTAGCTGTCTTCTCATAAAATAAATTATTTGCTGGTCCCTCATTCTAAATTTTCCCCTCCTTCAAAGTTCATATTGGAAACAATCCAAATGGATTATCTTACAGAACGCTTTTCATATGAACTGTGAAATTCTCCAAGAGGAAAATATAGGAAGATTTTCTTTTTTTTGATAAATGTGTCTGTTTCTTCACTGTTGTGCTTTACCTAATTGCAACACTGTCACTATCACCAATATAAAAACTTGTGGGTTTTTCAAATCATTTTCCAAAAACGTTGAAAATAATTTGTGGAATACTCTTTTTTTAAATTTTTTTTATTTTTACAATTACAAAGATATACAATTAAAAAGTTCATATTTGGGTTTTGGTCATACAGTGTAGCAGCACCCATCCCGCCACCAGTGCCCATCTCCCACCACCAACGTCCCCGGTTCCCCCCCCCCTCCCCCCAGCCCTCCTCCATGGCAGGTTCTTTATTTCTTTCCATTTCTCTCTCTTTCTCTTTTCCTTCCTCTCCAGACTATGGATTACAGAACATACATTAAAGGGTTGTCATGTGTATCCTTTTTGCCTCTATTTAATGCTCAGTTCTAGGTTGGCATTAGTACCCTCACAATTGTTAGCACACTGTTCCATTTTCTGTCTTACCTAGCCTCTGACTCCCACACGTTTGTGATAATTTCCACCTTTGACAGGTCCTCCTGATGTATGTTTCACTTGACCTTGGATATTGGTATCATAATATGTACCTATATATTTATGTTATGCAGATAAATGCAGTCATTCTGTAACTGTCTCTCTCCTTCTGGCTAATTTCGCTCAACATAATCTCCATGTCCATCCATTTGTAGGCAAATTTTATAACTTCATTTTTTCCTAACAGCTGCATAGTATTCCATTGTGTAGATGTACCAAAGCTTTTTTATCCAGTCATCTATTTTCGGGCACTCGGGTTGCTTCCAGATTCTGGCTATTGTGAATAATGCTGCTATGAACATAAAAGTAGGGATGGTGTTTCCGCTGCGTATTTTTGGTTTCCCAGAGTAGATTCCCAGGAGTGGTATGGCTGGGTCAAATGGGAGTTCAATTTCTAGTCTTTGGAGGAATGTCCATATTGTTTTTCCAGAAAGGCTGTACCAGCCGGCATTCCCATCAACAATGGATGAGTGTCCCCTTTTCCCCACACCCACGCCAGCACTTGTTGTTCTTGTTCTTTTGAATATGTGCCAGTCTTTGTGGTGTAAAGTGGTATCTCATTGTTGTTTTGATTTGCATCTCTCTGATGATTAGTGATGATGAGCATTTTTTCATATGTTTTTTTGGCCATTCAAATTTCTTCCTTGCTGAAGTTTCTGTTCATTTCTTCTCCCCATTTTTTTGATGGGGTTGTTTGTTTTCTTCTTGTAAAGTTCTACCAGTGCCTGATATATCCTGGATATTAACCCCTTATCAGATGAGTATTGGGTGAATATTCTTTTCCCATTCTGTGGACTGCTTTTGTATCTTAGTCACTGTTTCTTTTTGAGGTGCAGAAGCTTTTTAGTTTCATGTAGTCCCATATATTTATCTTTTCTTCTAGTTGCTTTGTTAGAGATGTTTCATCTTTGAAGATGCCTTTAGCTTCAATGTCATGGAGGGTTTTTGTGGAATACTCTTAGGAAATATTTTATTAATTCTATTATTTACTGAATACTTGCTATGTGCTAGGCATCATTCCCAAAACTAGCGATGTTTCAGTGAACTAGAGAGAAACAATATGAATATTTCATTTATATTCATATTATATTATATTTATTTATTTACATACATGCTCATATACATATATACATATACATATATGTACATATATATGTATACATATATGTATGTGTATATGTATATGTGTATATATACATACATAAATACATTATGTGTATTTATATACATATATTTGTATGCATATATATGTATATTTGATTTGGGGCCACATACGGCTGTGTTTAGGGCTTACTCCCGGCTCTGTGCTCAGGGAGCACTCTTGGCAGGACTTGTTGAACCATATGGGGTGCTGGGAATCGAACCCTGGTTGGCTGCATGAAAGATAAACACCCTACTTGCCATATTATGTCTCCAACCCCCACTGTACTTTCTCTTCCTTATAAGAGCATTTTTTAGTAGGGGGAAATAGATATGCATTAATACATGTAGAAAACAAGTAAATAATATTAGTAGTAGAGCTATACAATCTCTCTGGATTTCAGGCATAAGTCATTTGAAAGTGAATGCCCTAAGATTGGAGAAAGACTGGCCTGTGGTTAGGAAATGCAAGATCATTGTGCCCAATGTCAAGTGAAGAGGAAGAACAGTATAGGAAGTGACACCAAATGTTACAGAGTCTTATAAGTCACTTAGAGGTGTGGATAACTTTAGTGGGACTTTTTGGTGGGGAGTGAGTGGTATTGGGGTAGAAGGGAAAAAGTACAGAAAATAGCAATGAAGATATTGTTGAAATTCATGTAAGAGATGATAGTTGCTTGGACAGAATCAGTCATGGAAATGGCAACAGAAGATGGATTCTTAACTATTTAAAGGCAGAGTATGTTGAATTTCCTATAAGATTGGAAGTGGGAATGATAAATAAAGGAACATAAGTCAACTAAATTATGTTTTGTTTCTACCCAGAAAGCTATAATCATTCAAGAATAGAAACATCCAAAGTTTACACGAGGTTGTGGGGAAGTGATCAAAATCTCAATGTTGGGAACCCTAAATTTAAGATAGTTATTGAATAGTATCAACCTAAGGTCTGGGAGATTTCTAAAAAGGGCTGAAGTATATACTTTGCATGTGACAAGCCTGGGTTTGTTCCAGAATGCTGTCCCCTAAGCACAGCTGGGAGTGACCACCAAGCACTGAACAAAAGTAGCCTCTGAGCACCAACAACTGTTAGATGCCATTTGATATTTTCCAAGGTCTACCTCATGGAAGATATGGATTCATATCTTCCATTCATACATATGAATTTGATTTATATGTGTACACATACACATACACACATTTATGTGTACACATACACATAAGCATCTATATTAAGTACTATTAAAACATGAATGAGTGAATATTTATTGAATAACTAGTATTCAGTAATTGACTGGCCTTATTAGAATCGCAAAAGATAAATAGAATTACAATATTTTAAAAACAAGATAAGTAATGTGTCTGAAATTCATGTTTAGTGACTCTAGTTGTAAAATTAAAACTTTCATTTTATAATTTTAAAACTATACTTTAAAATTTTTTTCAGTTGTCTCACAGAAAAAAATTGTGTACCTGATAAACTGATTTTTTTTTAATTTTCAGATTACAATACAAGTGAACAAAAACAAGCTTGTAAGAAGCATGAGCTATATGTGAGCTTCCGGGATTTGGGATGGCAGGTAAGAACAGTGAGTCAAAATAAGTTCTGCTCTTGCTTTTGTATATATACTGAATTCCTCAGAATCTTTCCCCAAATATAATGTCCAATTAGTTTTGACATGACTTCAGATTTTGCATTTAAAAAAATACCTCCCTTATCCTTTTATCATTTAAACATTTCCAGGGTTTATAGTCAACAACAACTATATTAAAGGAAAAGGGTGGGGCTGGTATTGTTTAAATATCCATTTTTCTTAATAACTGTTTTTCAGGGTAATTCCATTTGTTCTCCGTGATTCTAAAATAGTTGTTCAGGAAATAGAATTCTAACTATAATACCTTTATTATATAAGGTAGATCCTCAGAAAAAATAGTTTCTTGCACTAAACAATCTTATCACATTTTTATGCATGCTTCACAAATAGGGTATGGAAGAAAGCTTTAGCCAAATAGCTTTAATGGCTCTATAATGTTTGTATTGAATACAAGAGTAATTTATATGTTAATAATGAAATCACTTAAATTGAAATTTTTAGATTATAGTATCCCTTTATAGTGGATTCTTAAAGTATAAAAATCTTTTTTGGGAAATAATTAAATGTAACATTTTATGATAAACTTTTTGGGGTACATTTTACTATAAAGCTTCAGCATGGATAGTTTGGTAAGTTAACGCTTGAACAAAGTTGTACATTTAAAGGGAGAAAACCATTTTGCAACTGTTCCATATGCCTGTTTTTTAGCTCCTAAAATTTTTCATGAAAAATTTTCAATTCATTCCTTTTTTTCAATACATTGCTGACACATTTCTTTTAAATAGACTATCAAGTTGATATGTGAATGGAAGAATGTCACAGTAAACAATTGTTATAAAAGCTTTAGGCTTCTAAAAAAAGGGTGAATTATTAGGAAGTAATTAGAATTATTTAAATTATGTTTATTCTTCTTTTCCTTTCTGGTTCACTTGAACTTTCCAGAGTTCATCATTTCCTGTTTAAGCAATAAAGCTATTTCATGATTATGATTTTATTTGTGAACACATGGGCTAATTCATATTACAAATATTCTCTATAACAATCTCAATAGATATTTCAGAAGAAAATTTCTTGTGAAAATAGTTTATATATATTAAACTTCAGTTTAAAATTAAATTAAGGGTTTAGAGGAGGATTTTCTATTAGAATAATCACTAGATTAAGAAGGGAAATATATCTAAAATATATCTACAGTGTATTTAAAGATCTTTTAAAATGTTTCATTTTTATTGTGGTGATGTATTTTTCTTCTGTACTTTAGGACTGGATTATTGCACCAGAAGGATATGCTGCATTTTACTGTGATGGAGAATGTTCTTTCCCCGCTCAATGCCCATATGAATGCTACTAACCATGCCATAGTTCAGACTCTGGTATGCTTTGTTTCTGTAACATTCAAAATGGGTTATAATGTAATTTATTTTAAAGGATTATATCTATTTAGAGTTATCAGTACATTATTTTCCAAGTTTCTGTAGCTGTTTTAGGCCAAACAGACAATTGTGAGTATATTTAGAGATTCAGATTGATTTAAAGAATTACACTGATTCCAGAATAAGAAAAAAATTTGGGTGTAATATTGGAACAATCATATGAAATGGTAATTCTGTACTGATTTCTTGAATGCTCAGAGTGACTCATCACACATCTTCTCCAAAACATTTTGGGACTTAGCAATTCATTAGTAATCTTTCTGAAAACATTGAATAGCATCTGAGCTGAATCTCCTCTGAGAGTTTTTACTCTAATTATTTAAGAATGTCTTATAATATCCTTTGTTGTTACAAAAGTTCACCTATTTAAAATTTAAGTAGAAGTTTTACTTTTACTTCTTGGTGTCAATTTTGGTTCTCTTTCAGCTAGGAAGTAATCCTTATTATTCACTTCTATACTGACACATTTTGAAATGCTTTTAATCTACTAACCTAGGTTTATTTTTATAAAAACCAGATAATTTTGTGAATAAAAAGGACTCTATGCCTGTAAGTGAGGTTGTGCTTTCTATAACGAGTTCATGAGCCTTCTTAGAGTCTGAAGCAGTCTACCTTGTGGAGTGTGACTCATTGCTGTGGGAGAGGGACAATCTTTGGAAATAAAGAGGGTTTAGAAGGGGCAATAGACTATGTGATATACTTCCAGTTAATGTTTGTATCAGTGAGAATATTTTAGCACTGTATAATTAGGAGAAAAGGAAAGAACAAATCATTTTAGATTTACTAGCTTAACAATGGAAGGTATTTAGTGAATGGCTATAGAAGGAAAGAAACTATTAGAAGAAATCAATCTCTGTGGGAGTGATTAGTTTAAGACACAAAGAAAAAGTTAACTATTTGAATTTATGGGGAGTTGACTCTTCAATAGGTTCTTTTTTTTTTTTTTTGCTTTTTGGGTCACACCCGGCAATGCTCAGGGTTACTCCTGGCTCTGCACTCAGGAATTACTCCTGGCAGTGCTCAGGGGACCATATGGGGTGCCAGGAATCGAACCCTGGCCGGCATGGGCCGGCCACCTGCAAGGCCAACGCCCTATCCGCTGGGCTATCACTCCGGCCCCAGTAGGTTCCTTTTTTACAATTAATTTAAAGTGGAAAACTGAAAGAAAAAGTAAATTACCTTCTGACAAAGAAAGGCAAGTATACAAGGACAGATTTAATCCTTGAGTGATCTTGTGGTTTCCTGCACCCTTATTATGTAGGTATTCCAGAATTAGCTGGGCACAATTGATTTGTTTGTTTGTTTGTTTGTTTGTTTTTGGGGTGAGGTCAAACCCGGCAATATTCAGGGGTTACTCCTGACTCTATGCTCAGGAATTACTCCTGGCGTTGATCAAGGGACCATATGAGATGCCCAGGATTGAACCTGGGTTGACCGTGTTCAAGGCAAACTATGCTGTTGCTCCAACCCCAGCTTTGCACAATTTATATCCATGTTGAATGGAACCCTTGTATTTTTAAAAAAGTTTTAAAGAGAACTTTAGAATAGAGAAAAACAGAGAAAATCAATACATATTTTTTTGTATATCTCAATATTTAGATAGTAGATTCAGGCACATGTGAGCAAAGACACTAGGTTTGGTACAGGCTGTAGTTTCAATTCGGTGCCATTCTGATCACAGCCCCAAAGTAGCAGGGAGTGTTAAACGTGGCAGATACAGGAATGCTTTTTGTCAGAAAAAATGGTACGGGTTTTTAATGAAAGGAAAGGGGCGGGACTATCCTGATTTTCTCCATCTATCCCCTCCTCATCAAGTCCAGGAGCAGCTCTGAGTCCTTCCAATCTAGAAACAATCAGAGACTGGGATGACTGGATTACGTGAAGGCAGAGCAGCAGAAGGAAATTGATTTCAGGTCACACTGGCCCTCAGGTCCTGAAGAAATATATACTTTGAAAATATATACTTGAAATATATATTTTGAAATGTTCTTTGTATTAATCTGTGACCAGTGAGTTTGCCAACTTCTGTACTGTGTAGAAAGTAGGTAGTAAGCTATTCTTGGGGGAAGTTTAAGGTCTGTTTTTCTTCATGTTTGTCTTTTGTGAAGATAAACACTTCTTTGACTACAGGCTATCTTTCTGGTTTGCTCAGTAACAGAAATGTTCTGCCAGAAAAGGTGTGTGGTAGACTCAATTCTACTGATATTAAGAATCTCTAGAAAGTCTAACTTTTTATCTTGGTTATGAAAACTCACAATGACCTGAGAGAGGAATGTTGCTGTTTCCCATATTAAAAGGATGGCTGGGATCATTCTTCCTCTGTAGGCTCAGAGGATAAGCCACCATTAGCTTATGGAGAAATGCCACTCATTTCTCAGAAAATCCTGTATTTTTTTTGTGCTTTCAGTGATTTAAAAAAGATTTTTTTTTTACTTCTTTAGCTATCTATCTAATATGGTAAATGTTTCCTAAGGCTAAACAGTGTTTAATTATTTAAAAAAAAACTCTTCCAACATCTCTTTGGTTTCTTTTTCTCTCAAAAATGTTTAACTCCATTTTGTCAGCTTTAAGGACAGGAGTCTAGAAAGGTTGTGTCAGAAAAAAAAAGTTAAAAATTTACATAGATTTGGAACAAGACCTCACTTCTGCATCACTATCCTGGGATATAGAGCATAAGTCATCGCCAAACTTGAAGTGTCCATGGGAAGTTTTTTTTTTCCTTTTTTCTTTCTGGCATGGTGCACTTTCTACGTTTGTTCTATGAAGGATGTGAAACAAGACAGGAATGTTTGTTGTTCAAGAAAAGCATGTTTGTGACTAATAGGTTTGAAAAACCGTTCAAGAACAATCTATTTTTTTCTGTGACTGCTTCGATGGGGCTGCCAAGGCCATTGAAACAGAGGGTTATCAATCATGCATGTGTGGGTTATGGAAGATGAAGCTGATGAGGGACCCAGGCCGCATGTGAAACTTGGAGAAGCTATCCAACTTTTAGTTTTGTGAGGTCTTAGGAAATTTCAAGTTCATGTCAGCTCACCTCATTTTTCCTGCTGTTTCTGTCCACATGCAGGGCTCTTATATCATTTCAGCCAGGACTTTGTGCAGCCAAAACTCTAAAGAGGCTGTATTTGCTTTTTGTAGATCCCTGAGGAGTCATCAGTGGGACTTCCCATCAACTCCCTTGGGGGGAAAGGCTTGGGATAGGTGGGTGGGAAAGGGGAAACCACGTTCTGGTTCCTTGCTCAATTATTGCAAATCAGGCAAGCTGCCAGTCTGATCAAATGAGTTTAAACCTTTTAAACTTTTCACTTTCTATGTATAGTATCTTGTTTTTTTGTTTGTTTCATTTTTAATAAGATCTGGAGCAGTGGTGAGTAATGAATATGCAATTTGTAAAATATCTAGACTCTTGCTTCTGACTTAGCTTAGCCTACTTTTGGCACTTCTTTTTAAAGAAAGGAAATTGAGGGAGTTTTAACTTCTGCCAATCTGGTAAAAATGCTGTGGAGAAGAGTTGAAACTATTGCTTTAAAGCAAGTCTTAGAGTTTACCTGGAGTTTATTTTGCTGTGATTTTTATATTCCTTTGCCATAGAACATTAAAAATTGACAAAACTTTAATGATTTTTTTAAATACCCTTTAATAATTATTCTTAAGTCCAAATATTTCTATGGCCCAATTGGATGGCCTCATTGCTTTGTATTCTGTACTTCTCATGATATAAACGGAAATGACCATATTCATTTAGCTCAGGGAGACTTTCCACTAAATATTCCATAGAGGGATTTTTTTCTTACTTAGTAGAATATGTTTCAAGGGCCCACACATTATTATAATGACTGTGTTGATTCAAAACGTTAATTTATAAGAATACATCCTTCCTTCTGCCATTGAGCTCTTATGTAAATGGAAAGGATGGTAGCTTAATGGTAGAGGTGAGTTAAGTGATAAAATAAGCATATTATTTTAAAACTGCAGACAAACTGTCTACCTACATCAGTTCTTTAAAAAAACAAACTTATTAAAAGGCTCGGCCAGTGCCTGGTTGTGTCCTACATAGCTCCTAGGGCCTGCTCGCCGTACAGGTGGCTGTGCCTGCTGGACTTGGAGCAAGGATTGAGGTCCTCCACTCAGTCCCCAGCCTCCAGGCCCAGTGGGTGTGGCCCTGATCTCCAGCCACCACAGCCAACCATCACAAGACAGAGACTCCAGATCCAAGGCTGTACAGGGCGCTGCGGCTCTGCAGCCGTGGTTTAATCTTAGACTCAATGTATTTTAGCACCAGGTCCTTTCAGGATCTTTCTCACTTGTACACTTCAACGATCATTCTATTTGCATCAAACTGAAGAGGTTATGGGGAATGAGGAATTATGATGTCATACTAGAACTCACTATTAAATAATCAGATAGCTACATCATACATTATTAGTATCCATAGGACAAGCCATAAAGTGTAATAGAAGAGAGATTGGGAAATACAGGGACATAGACAAAGAGATAGATAAGTAAAATGCGCCTGCAATGGGGGCAGCAGGGTTTGGGTGGGTGTGTTTGGGAATTGGGTGATGGGAATTGGCACTGGTGGAGAGGATGGATTCTGGAACACTGTATTGTAGAGACCCAATTATGAACATCCTTGTATTTCTATATATCACATGGTATAATAAGGATTGGGGAATATGAAGGGGGGAGATGGAGAGAGACAGAGAGAAAGGAAGCAAAGGAAGAAATGCCTGCTCTGGAGCTGGGAGAGGGGGAATGTGGGGACATTGGTGGTGGGAATGCGGCACTGGTGAAGGGATGGGGGGCTGGAATAATATATGACTGACACCCAATTATGAACATCTTTGTAATGTTGTTTTCATAGTGGTATAATAAAAAATTTTTTAAAAAACAAACTTTTTTTCGTTCTCAGGTTCATCTGATGTTTCCTGACCACGTACCAAAACCTTGTTGTGCTCCAACCAAATTAAATGCCATCTCTGTGCTGTACTTTGATGACAGCTCCAATGTTATTTTGAAAAAATACAGAAATATGGTAGTACGCTCATGTGGCTGTCACTAAGATTAAATAATAACATTAATAAGAAAAATCTGTACTAAGGATATGACTATAATAAAAGCACTACTTTCATACAAAAGGGAATTTTGTAAAATTAGTGTGGTTCATTTCATCTCTATATGTACAATATCATGTATATAGTCACTTCTATTTATTTAAAGGTATATATTCTTTTTTGTGGATACCTTATTAATAAACTATATTTTATAAGATTACTGCATTATACATTGGTTTCCAGTCTATTCAATTCCATTTCAACGTTATGCTTCAAATTAATATTTTGCAATATAATTTTCTGAAAGTAGTACTCCCTTGGCTTAAGTTTTTGTGGAAGGAAATTTAAATTCATTTGGTTATGCTGTGCCAATTAAAGCCATACCACAATATTTATTTTTAAATAAAGCTTTTAAAAAAACTAAACAAAAATGCTTAAATCAACACAAGATCTCTTTTACAGATTCTGTTTCATTAGATAAAGTGAAATGTTGAAATGGATTTGAATAAATAAACAGTAGGCACAACATAGATTGCACATAATTGTTTTAACTGTTTGCTTTAACAGAATTGGTGTAACTATAGGAGTATGTTTCTTCTTGGCTTGTGGATTGTAGATTTTGCATAAAGCTCAAAGCTTCAGGAATTCTGTGGAGACATGCTTGAGCCTGTGTCCATAACTTTCCAAATTAACACAAAAAATTCCAGTACAACCTTCTTACCTCAAATAAATCATGCTTGCCCGTTATCTATAACACTACTGCTACATTTCCCCAAAACTTAAAAATCGTCCAAGATAAAGAAACATTTACATTTGCTCTGCTTCTCTCCCCACAGACAAAGAGTCACTGCATATAAAATACACCAGAGCAGAGATGCCTTTCGAGCCATTTTCTTCAGCTCAGCTTTATAACTGAGTTTGCTGATTGATGCGATGCAAGGGATTTTATTTAGGGTAAAAGCACTGAAACTAAACTGGAGGAAATTACCAAAAATCCCAGAATGGCTTTGACAGAATTGCCATTTCGAAAGAACAGCTGAAATCCATTTTTCATATCTTTGAGAATGAGCTCAATGAAAACCTTATTTTGTAAGGGGATTTTGTAAGCCTTTCTCCGAGCACAAATAATTCCACGTAGGAAGGTACTGTTTGTGTATGTGTATGTGTGTTCTTCCCTTGAAATTAATTTATTTTCTCTCTCTGACTTCTGGTTCTTGCCTTTTTATTTTTTAACACACACTGACTTTTTGAAGAATGACATTTAAATGGATAACTTGCTATTTATATGACTCCATGGTTAGGCTTATTTACAATTATCTAAAATATGCATAAAACATTTATTACTCATCCTTTAGGATTGTAAAATTAAATTTATATCAGCAATTGCTTCAAAAACACTATGGGGTTATTAGCAGTTCAGATATATTGCAATATTGTTTTAAAAATGGTTTATCTTAAAGAAAAGTTGATAACTATATTGGGAGTACATTAAGTAATATATTTTTAATTAAAGTGTACCATTGTAAGATTTGAAAAGGAAGACTATTATATTATTTTCTAAATGTGTTGTTTAAATATATTTCTATGATTTAAAATGTATTAAACTTATAATGCTAGTTTCTATGTGCTCCTTGATTTGACTCTTTATTTAAGAGGAATGCAAACTATAAGTATGTCATAAAATCAGATTATAAGTATATCAGATGTAAAACACTTTTGGATTATGTGACCTTTATTTTGTTTTTAATTGTCAAACTATTTGTATTATGAATAAATAACTCACTATTTAATGAACAAATGATCATTTCATGAATTAAATATTTAAATTATTAAAACAATAAAGATACTTTAAAAATAGCAATATATATACTTAGGAAGAGAAACTATATAACTTGTTATTTTCATTTCAGAAATATTGGCATCACTGCTTTTATTTTCTCAAATTACATATGTATGCACATGTTAGTGAATATAATATTTAACTGTGCTTTTATATGTGCAAATAAGATCACAGTCTTCTAGTTAACAATGATAATTCTCAATATTACATTAGCACTGGGGCTGTTACTAGGAATAAAAATTATATGACCTAGTTTAACAGGATATAAACCACTTTAGTGTTTTTAACTAGTTATAAAGGTTTTGTTTGCCTGTCATTAGTATCCTTTGCTTATATATTTTTTGCTTTGTAAAATGGCCCAAGACCTTTTTCAAAATATAAAGACATAAATCAAAAATATTCAAATTCTTTAAAGCTAAGCAAAATAAATTGTCTAAATAAAAATACAAGAAAATGCAAGAGGATTCACTTATCTCTTTCCAGTGAAAGAACTATCCTTTTGTAAGTTCTGGAACACTATCATCAAATTTGAGCTAGAGTCCTGGCTAGTATATGGTCTGGCAAATATTATCTCCCAAGACATTCCAATGAATAATTAGCTTATGTTGCAGGTCCATTGAAGGCAGAAGAAATCCACATTGTCAAACACAAGTAACTGCCTCATAATCATCTAGTCAAGTGCTCAATCAATCATCCAGTTTCCATCTCGGATACCCTGCTTTTCTGTTTTTCTTTCACAGGACTTTTTGTTTTTATATAGGAATAACAGTGATCCTGGAACTTTTCTAAGCTAGAAGTACAGTGGGTACATCTTAACTGAGAAAGCATCTCATTGCTAACCATTCATCTACATTATCAGAATTATGTTTGTTAAATTTGATTTTTTTCATTAATAGAAGGGAAAGTAGGAAAAGTAACTGTTAATAGCAATCAAATTAAAAGTTTAAAGGAAATAAAGAAAAGAAAGAAAAATGGGAAAAAAATTAAAAAGAGAAAGAAAATAAAGGTTCTGTAGAAATTCCTTTAAAGTTGGTTGAACTATTTGTTAAATATTGTTTGAAGTATTAGGTTAGGGATGCATTTCGATGACAGGTGAATGTAGATTACACACATCTATTTTGAAATTCCAAAGACTTTTCAGAATTTTTTAAAACTTAACCTTTAAATATTTGTTTCCGCTTTAGGAAATAAGCTAGTCTCAAATCACTCTGAAAGCAACTTAATGCCATGGCGAGAAGAGGGGAGACACAAGAGCCTCCGACTATTATAGTTGCTCGACTATTATATATATAATATATATATATAGCCTCCGACTATTATAGTGCTCTGGTTTTTGCCCTGAGACAGTCCTCAGAGATTGAAAGTAGAAGACGGAAAAGGTGCCTGAATTCAGCAGACACTATGTGAGAAGAGGTGTGAGAAGGTGGGGAAGTAGGGTTTCCTTAAATTGCTGTCTGATAAAAGTGAAAAATTTCTCCTTCTATGCTCTCTTTAGCTATGAGAATGGGTGAGAACTTTACATTGGGTTTAAGGTTGCAAAGTGGTAAACAAAGGGAGTGGGTTTGAGTGGATTATTTAGTGGATTATTTATACTTCAGAGGATTATTTTCTGGGTACCCTGGGTGTGTATACCAGGTCCATTCTCCTGGGGAATTTTCTCTTTGGTCAGAAGATTCTCTTTCTAATCTCACTCTAACTCTTCTATGCTTCTGTGCCTATATCACTATATAAGAGCTTGTGAATTTATATGAGAGTATCAGTGAGGTAGCTTTGTACAGACATCCTCATTGCAAGCTAGAAACAGGTCCTTACTGGTGAATCAGTGACATATGAAAAGTGTTTCTCCCTACCACTAGTTTATTGTGATTACTAATACATGGCAATACACAAATAAACCTTACTTATAAATGTAGATTGTACTTTCTTTCTTTCTTGCTTACAGTGAGCTATGAAAAAGCCCAAACTAGGAAAATTCTGTATCTTAAGCCACTGGCTTGAGGTATAGAATTATTTGCATAATTCTGTTCGAAAACGTACATCTAAAACTCTAAACACTTACAATGACAACCCTTTAAATGTTTTGTAATCCAAGTCTGGAGAGGAAGGAAAAGAGAAAGATAGAGAAATGGAAAGAAATAAAGAACCTGCAGGAGGAGGGCGGGGGAGGGGGAGGGACCGGGGACGTGGGGTGGGAGATGGGCACTGGTGGCGGGTGGGTGCTGCTACACTGTACAAAACCCAAATAGAACTTTTAATGTATATCCTTGTATTGTAAAAATAAAAAATAATAAAAAAAAAAAAAAAAAAAAAAAAAAAAACTCTAAACACAGCTGAAACCTTAGATGTATGGCAGTATTTTGTCTTGGAATATTAAAAAAAATTGAAATATTTATAAGATAAACTTAAACATACACCATTTACTATCAAGTTCTAACAAATTTTAAGTGATATAATTATAAGAAAGAACAGTGAACATACAGCAAATGTGCTCATTAATAAGCATAACTTAGTGAATGTGTAAAACATTGCAGAATATATATTATTTTCAATCAAACAGAAAATATAATCTGTCATTCACCCACTTTCACAAGCTATATGCTTATTCAGGTCAAATTCATGACAATCATGTGAGTATATTAGAGCAAAATTTTCTTCTTTGAGATGTACAACCACAAAATGACAGAATATGGCCTTCAGATAGATTATAACTAACTTCTAATGCCCTCTTTTTGTAGTCTAAGCACATGCTATTCTTGCTTATTCATTTGTTGACCTTTCTGCTAATAGGTTTTAGAGTAACTTTTAAAATTTTCTACTTAAAACTAATAAATCAAAAGGATTTTATCTTATTTCATAAAGACATTCTCTATTAAGGCTATTGGCAACTGCAAATATGAAACTTCTTGTCTACAAAATAATTATTGCTCTAGACAACACCTGTATATCTTACTAAGTCTTTCTAAGGTTGTTCAACTATCACGTTCTTGGGGCCCATTCCTATCTGTCATGAGGGAGTGCCAGGATAAAGAGCCTCAATCATCGGAGGGTATAATTGTTCTGGTATTTGGCTATCAAATAAGGTGTTGGGTAGAAGTACTTAGGCTGAATTTGGAGCTGGTGTTAGTGGTGGGGGTTGTGAGAGAGGCCAAAGTGGAAGGCCCTCGTGGGGTGTCGCCTGGCTTGTTCGAGGCTATGCGGGGTGGTGGGCGGGCTAGACCCACCATCCCTCCTTTGTTCAACTAAGGAAATGAAATAAAGCAGATATGAGAGCACAAGTCTCATTCAAGATAGGATGATGAAAGGAGGAATTTTGAAAAACCTTGGCTATTGAGTATAATTGTTCCAATGACTCTCATATCACACTAGCCTCCAAGGGTTATTATTAAGTGAAAAGACATTAAGCTACTTTCTGTATCCCCAGTACGCTAATTTAGCTTCTGGGCCTTGATAACATTTTTCCATTTAGAGGAATGCCCTCTCTAAATTCTGCCTGCTGATTCCCAAAGGCTCTTCTCATTTGCTACTTCCTTAAAAAAAAGTTGAATATACCAAACCAGATGTGCTTGATCCCTCCAATAAACCACAGCAACGTTCTTATTTCTGAGTTATGCATTACATTATGCCAGCTATGACTGTTATTTGGGGAAAAAATGATGTACTTCTTACACAGTGGACGATGAAGAAATCCTACCATGTTCGTCCATTTATTCTAATTTCTTAGAAATGATCATTAAGATATTTTATTTTCTGAGTTAATAGTCCATAAGTTATTTGGAAACAAGTAGCAAGTAACTTACCTGTTTGTGTGTGTGGATGTAAGAGAGAGAGAGAGAGCGAGAGAGAGAAGGGAGAGAGAAGAGAGAAAAAAGTGTACACTTCTAAGCACATGTGAATTTAGGGAATTGTTGGGGTGGCCTACACTCAATTATCTTATTAATATGGCCAAAAAAGAGTATCTATTTATTTTCAATATAATATAGAACGATGGGATGAGTTACTCCAATAATATGAAAGTTATTTTTGGCATTTTAAATTCTTTTCTTTTTAACTTTTTATTTAAAAGCCATGATATACAAAGTTACAAATTGTTGTATGATTTACAAAGTTATTGATAGCTGCATTTTAGGCATAGAATAATTCAACACCAATCCCTCCACCAGGGCCTTCTTCCTTCCATCAGTGTTCCAGATTCCCACCCAATTCTAACCCCCTCTCTAAAACCCCTGCTTTGGCATTTTAAGTTCAGAGTGAGGAGCCCACAAAAACATATATCCTAAGATAACAGGTTTGGGCTGATAATATAAATCTATCATCATCAGTATATAATGGTATTTAAAGATATATAATCAGTACGATTGCCTCTGGAGATACAAGGTACTACTAGCAGTAAGGAGAATCTTTCCATTTTCATTACCAGCTTAATCATGCCTAACCTCTTTCACTCTCTCTCTCTCTCTTACATACACACACAAACACACACAGAAATGAATAAGGTAAGTTACTTGCTACTTGTTTCCTACAAATTTTCTAATTTTACATGATATATACTCTACACATAAAGGAACAGAAGAAAGTGAATACATGATATGAAAATATGTACAGAAACAATCCATCAGAATAATGAGTAAATATTAGAACTTTATTTTCCCCGAAGGAAAATGTTACTACCAAGAAATATGTGAAAATAACTTCACAAGGAACATTACAAGATAACATCATACCTAATTGGTAAAGAAGTGCTAAAGAATGATCTAATATTAATGATAGAATATTACGCTGGTATTTGGTAAAATAATTTCAAAAACATTTTTATAAGTACACAAATTTACACACTGTCCCACCTATAAATCCTCTATTAAGTATTCATCCCAGTAACTTGCCTGGTGATAAGAATTATGAAATTATTCAATAATTATGAAGAGCCAATAATAAATAAGCATGTGTATCTTACAATCAAAAACCTAAACATGTCACGTTTATCTCTAGAAAAATGGACCAATCTTAAAATAAATAAGCCAAAAAGTGGATAAATACCATAAACTTAATGCTGAAAAGATACATTATTGAATATTTGAACCACTTTTATTACCATGGTCCTTTCCAACGTAGTTTCTTTTCTGTTGTCTCTGTCGGGCGCCCGCCGGGTCCCGCAGTGCGGGCGGTTCCTTCTACCTCGGCGGCGGGAATGGATGAACACTCAGGGATCCGTGAGGGGTTTTAAAAGACTTTACTTATCACAGGTTCAGGCTCACAGAAAAGGAAAAAACCGATGCTTGGATTCCAGGTGCCCCAGCCCGTGTAGGCCAAGAGGCGCCCCGTGTGAAACTCCAAGGGGAACGCCAGGGAGATCCCCGGGAGAGCCGGGGCGTGAACCGAAGTTTATACACCCTCCCCGACTCTCCTGGAGCAGGGAGGGTCGGTGGTAGTCTCTGCATCTAGGGCTTTGTGTTTTGAGCGGGAAGGGAGGGCCTATGTGAGGGGGGGTTTCGAGATGGCATGTAAGTACAATAGTATATTTCCAAGCCTTACAAGTTTCTACATTGTTTTTATTTTATCAGGAGTCTGTGTTTGAACAACAGTTTCTCTGGTCTACTTGAGTCCTCGTGCGGTATCTGGTGTGTCATTGAGGGGGATATTAGCAGGTGGGTAGTAGACCCCTCGGGGGGCCAGTGCGCGTCCCATGACCTACAAATATTTGCACAGTGATACAAAGTACATGCATCAAGCGCCAGAGAGAGAATTCAGTGGCTAGAGTGCTGACTGTGCATGCGGTCCACCTGGGTTTGATCTCCAGCACCCGTATTTCTGAACTCTCTCAGGAGTTACTCCTGAGCACAAAACCAGGAATAAGCTTTGACCACCAGTCTGCTCCAATCCTCACACCCTAGTAAAAGAATGTGAAGCATCTACAGAGAGATAAAGAAAGAGTGCCAGTGGATGAAGTGCTAACTCTGATTAAAAGGATCAAATCAGGCTCCATAGTACTGGAAGCTTTTGAAAGTGACCTTGAATATGTAGGGTTACGGTTTGGTTGGTGAGAAGGTATAGCAGTCCAGCAAAAGAAATACCCTCCAAGCAACAAAGTGGAAGAATGGAGAGGAGATTGGTAGATACTTAGTTTTATAGAGACAACACAGTCTGATATTTTTGGGTATATTACCCGACATAAAAAAAGAGGCACCAGATTGCACAGACACTTGGTACACTAGAGAAGGTATTAACTTTGTTTTTCCAGTAATCAAAATAGGCCAAAGCCTCGCCATTCCTCGGACCAGCAGACTCCCCTGTGCCCACTCCCTGACCACACCTGCTCTCCTCCAGGTGCCTTTAGAATTCCTTTAGCCCCCAACCCGGTCAGTAATCAAAATAAATATATTTAAGGGAATGATAGAAAAACTTAATTGGGTATTTTGTGGTTCATCTAGATATTGCCCGCTTCATCTTTTATACATATCTACCCAATTGGAAATACTATTTCTCAAGTGACCCTTGCAGCTAATTCTAGCCTTATTAAGGAAGTTCTTATCAAAGAACTGAAGTGATATAAAGATTTTCTCTCTCCCACAGAATGAACTACAATAATCACATTTCCCTAAATTCATTTTTTAAATAGCAGTACCTAAGAGGTATTTCTGGATGTATCTTTACAGATCAAAATAAGTTTGATTAAGAATAGTACTGCTATGAGCATAGAAGTGCAGATGGTGTTTCTGCTGTGAGCTGTTGGACTCCCAGGGTATATTCCTAGATATGATACTGCTGGGTCAAATGGGAGCTCAGTTTCTAGTTTTTGGAGGAATATTCTTATTGTTTTCCAAAAGGCTGGACCAATCAACATTCCCGCCAACAATGGAACCCTTTCTCCTTGCATACATGCCAGTACTGGTTGTTCTTGCATTTTTGGATATGTGCCAGTATCTGTGGTGTGAGATATCTAATTGTTGCTTTCATTTGCATTTCCCTGATGATTACAGATGAAGAACATATTTTCATATATCTTTTGGCCATTATAATTTCTTCTTTAAGGAATTTCTGTTCATTTCTTTTCCCCATTTTTTGATGGGCTCAGCTGTTTTTTTCTTCTAAAGTTCTACCAGTGCCTTATATATATATATTGGATATTAACTCTTTACCAAATGGGCTTTGGGTGAATATTCTTTTCCACTCCATGGACTTTGTATCTTGGTCACCATTTCTTCTGAGGCACAGAAGCTCTTTAGTTTCATGTGGTCCCATATGTTTATCTTTTCTTCCACTTGCTTTGTTAGTGGTGTTTCAACTTTGAAGATGCCTTTAGCTTCAATGTCGTGGAGGATCTTGCCTATGTTTTCTTCTATGTTCTTTATACATCAGGTCTTAAGATTTTTAATAAATTTTGATCTGACTTTTGTGCATGGTGATAGACAGAGGTCTAAGTTCATTTTTTTTTACATATAGCTGCCCGTTTTCCCCAACACCATGTATTGGGAGGCTTTCCTTGCTCCACTTCATGTGTTTTGCTCCTTTATCAAAGATTAAATGATCATATATTGGAGAATATGTTTCCAGATACTCAACTCTATTACAGAGGTCCATAGGTCTGGTTTTACTTCTGAATATGCCATATTGTTTAGGCATGTTTAGAAATAAACATGCCTAAACAATGCTGTTTTAATTACTACCACTTTGTAGTAATTTACTCCAATACAATGCTGTTTTAATTACTACCACTTTGTAGTACAGTTTGAAGCTGGGAAAAGTGATACCTCCCATATTTTTTCAACCAAAGATTGCTTTGGCTATTCATGGGGGTTTATTATTCCTTATGAATTTCAATGAGGGGGGGAGAGACAACGCTGGTCGGACTCGGAGTGGAGTTTTGGGCCGTGTCCTTTCCTCCACCTCCATGCCAGTTGCCCCAGAAGAGAGAGAACCATCCATGCCAGACTCAGCTAATTTGCAAACCTGGAAGAGATCCAGACCCATCCACTTTAGACCCACAGCTGCGCTGCTCGGCCGGCCCCATGTGGAAGCAACCCATGGAGCTGACCTCCTGGTAAGGAACTCAGCCAGCGCCAGGCCGAGTCCAACATTGCTCCAAGGGTTTGCTCTCATGTGCGGGGGAGAGACCATGCTGGCCAGACTCAGAATGGAGTTTTGGTCCCTGCCCTTTCTTCCGCCTCCATGCCAGTTGCCCCGGAAGAGAGAGACCCACCCACACCAGACTCAGCTAATTTGCAACCCGGGAAGAGATCCAGACCCATCCACTTCAGACCCACAGCTGCGCTGCTCTGCCGGGCCCCACGTGGAAGAAACCCATGGAGCTGACCTCCCGGTAAGGGGCTCAGCCAGTCCCTGACCAATCCAACATTGCTCCAAGGGTTTGCTCTCTTGGGCGGGGAGAGACCATGCTGGCTGAACTCAGAGTGGAGTTTTGGGCCCTGCCCTTTCCTCAGCCTCCATGCCAGTTGCCCCGGAAGAGAGAGACCCAACCACGCCAGACACACAGCTCCCTTTGGGGATATTCTTAGAGAATGCTGATTTTAGGATAAGGTCCTTCCCTAGATCTTTCACATTTATATATTGTATATAGTTCTAGACAGGTTCTAACTGATACCAGTAAGCCTAGCAAGAAGCCGGAATAAACCACACATCATGCAGTCATTCTCAACATCCAGACTCCATAGTTCCTCAGAGCTCCATCCAATAGAAAACCTGTTCTTCCCCCTTTAAGTTTCATCAGTAAATGCCTGAGATGAGAGCCTTCTCCTGAGACTATACCACCTACACGGCAAAGCCTGGCAAGCAACCCGTGTTTTATTTACTTGTTATGCCAAAAACTAGTAACAATTATGGAACTCAGTTCCATGACCTGAAGAATGGTTTTGGGCTCCTCCTGTCCCTGGAGCCAGCAGGTGCCCTTGGGTTACACTTGCTTGTGACAGGACTTATGGAGATGTTACTAGTGCCCACTCGAGCAAATTGATGAACAATGGGAAGACAGTGATATGGTGATACAGTGATGAATTTCAAGAGTGTTTGGTCTTTTTTGGGAAAATGTCATGTGTCTCCTTATAGGGACTGCATTGAATCGGTATAATGCTTTAGGGAGTATTGCCAGTTTGACAATATTGATTCTCTCAATCCATGAGCAGGAAATGTTTTTCCATGTCCTCTCTTATCTGGAAACAACCTGAGAGCCCAAGGACAGATGACTGGATAAAGAAACTATCATATGTCTACACAATGGAATAATATGCAGCTTGTAGGAAAACGAAGTTCTGAAATTTGCCTATAAATGAGTATCATGATACTCATGAGTATCATGTTGTATCATGTGGAGGAAATTTACCAGAGGGAAAAAGGACAGATATAGACTGCATTCAGGCCGGAGTGATAGCCCAGTGGGTAGGGCATTTGCCTTGCATGCGGCCGGCCTATGCTGGCCCGGGTTCAATACCCGGCATCCCATATGGTCCCCTGAGCACTGCCAGGAGTAATTCCTGAGTTCAGAGCCAGGAGAAACCCCTGAGCATTGCTGGGTGTGACCCAAAAAAGCAAAAAAAAAAAAAAAAAAAAAAGAATGACTGCATTCATTTGTGGGATATATAAAAATAGTATGATACTAATATCCAAAGTCAGGCAAAACATTGATCAGGAGGAGTTGACTGTGGGTGGAATCTACCGCAAGTGTGTGGGAGTCAGAGGTTTTTTAAGACAGAGAAGGGACCAGTGTGCTAAAGATTGTGTGAAATGGTAACCCCAGCCTAGAACTGAGCATTGAATGTAGACAAAGGGATGTATATGATATCCCTAGATGTATGTTCTGCAAGCCACAATGTGTAAGAAAAGGGAGAGTGAGAGAGAGAGAGTGAGAGAGAGAGAGGAGACAAAGTGTCTGCCATAAAGATAGGCTGGGAGAAGTGGGAGGGAATGAGAGGACATTGGTGGTAGGAAATGTGCACTGGTGTAGGGATCAGTGCTGGAACACTGACTGAAACCTAGTCATGAACAGTTTTTTAATTGTATTTCTTTTGGTAGTATAATATATTTTTTTAAAAGTCTGATTGGATAAAAAGTAATTGGAAATGGTTTATATACGATACATTTTAGTGTTATATAAATTTAAAAGCAAACAACACCATCAGTAGAAAAGGCAGTGTTCTCATGACTGAAGTTGTCTATTTACTGAAGAAAGTTACAGGAGAAGACAGTAAGCTCCTGTGTATTACAGAGGGTTATAGTAAATTGCAAAAGTTCCAGTTATTCACTTTATTGTATCTGCATCCTTTGTAACTGGATTTGATGTTACTTGAACTTAAAAAAAAGAAAAAGGAAGCATATTTCTTCACTATTTAACTTTGATCTTGATGACATAACTTTGTTTAATGATTGGTAGGTTTGTGAGTATAATATGGAAAAAACGTCATAAAGGACTTGCATGATTGGGTGTTTTCCATTGCACTTCTGTCAGTGCAATATCAATATGGCATGTTTAGGTAAGACAGCTGTTTCATAAGACAGATGAGGAACTCTTACTATAAAGCCATAGTACAGACCAATCCCAATCAATATCAACAAGGCTGCTATGTCTTTCCCACTTTAGATGAGCTGATTTAGAGCTCTCTTCTTTTTTCAATGGTAACGAGCCCCTTGTTGATATAACAATAGACTTGAGTGTGGATTTTGTATGTTCTAGTTCTCAGAACTCTTCCCTGCTGGGTGGGTACAGATAATTCTATGTTATATTTAGCATTTCTAGAAGCAATTTATTATTATTATTATTATTATTATTATTATTATTATTATTATTTGCTTTTTGGGTCCCACCCAGCAATGCTAAGGGGTTTCTCTTAGCTCTGCACTCAGGAATTATTCCTGGCTGTACTCAGGGACCATATGGGATGCCAGGGATCAAACCCAGGCCAGCATGGGCCGGCCACGAGCAAGGCGAATGCCCTACCTGCTGGGCTATCACTCCGGCCCCGGAATTTTATTATTTTTAATAAGAAAACAAAACTCTACATTTAGGAGTACATCCCATGTTAATTAGGCTAAAACTGAAAGAAATAAAAAAGTTAATTTAAAGAAATAAAAATTTATATAATTTAAAGAAATAAAAAGTTAAATAAATATTTAAAGAAATAAAAGTTAATTTAGCAATTCATAGTCAATGGTTTCTATGTGGTTATATTAAAGTTTATTATAATTATGTTGCTTTAATTAAGAGTATTTACTGATAGCTGGAATTCTTATAATTACTTTCCATTAACTTTTCAGATAGAAAATGCTAGTAATATATTGTATACTTTAATTTCTATTAGTTTTATATACTTTAGTTTTCATTAGTTCTGATGGGACTTAAGAACAACTAGTACATTTCTGTGGAATGATTATAAATTGTCTCTCTGAGTACCTTAAGGTCAAGTTATTTCTCAAGTTATTTCTCAAATATAATTTTTAAATTTCACTTTATTTACCATCAAGAATAATTAGTGACATTCTTTAAGATCTACCTAGTTTTCAGTTTCATTGAATGATAGAAGGATACTGATACTTAGATCATACTTTTAATCAGTTGACAACTTTTGTTTTAGAAACATTAGATAGAAGGTTAATGCTGATCTGTATAGATTCTAATTAACTGAAAGCTTTTAGCTTTGTTTTCTGGGTCACATGGCAAGTCACTGTTAGTTCTATACTCTGCTATCACTCCTGGTAGTGCTGTACCTGGAAGGTTTATATTCCTCAAGCTGAGTTTAAGCATGCCTTCTTGGATTCTTCATGCCAGAGACGCCCTTTGCACATTTATCCTTTACCTAACAATGAAATACCATATGCCACTGGAGTGTCATTTTGGTTTCATCCTTCTCATATTAATATGTGGGTGTAATTATAGGGTGGTGTATTCCCAGATCAAGTAATGTATACAAATTGTAATAAATGATTCATATTAGTTGCAATTCAAAAGGTATTGCTTTGATGAAAAAAAATAGAGAAAGTATTCAGTGAAAAGATATTAATGTAAAAGTGGGTCATATAGAATCACTTAACTATGATTCTTAGCCAGTATCAAGGAATAACTGTAAAATTGTCATTGGCTGCATTTCCTCTTAAACAGAGTCCAAAAATGTTATTTTGTCTGCATATCTATGACAAATGACATGAGCAACAATAATAAAATATTACACAGAGAGCAACAGCAAAATTAACTATTGATAAATATTTTTAATTTTAATTTCTGTGTTTTAATTTTGCCATGTTGGATGGCAAAATCATAAAAAAGGGATTCAATGAAAATAAGCAGGCATATTTGCCTGCATCTACCTGAGATGTGTTGCTTGTTTATTTGTTTGTTTGTTTTACCTTGTGTGCATTTGCCCACATGTCCCCATGAGATCTTTGCTTTTTTATCCTATGGTGCTTTTGCTTACCTCACTGTCTGTAATTTGCACTTTTTTGCTTTAGGGTGCATTTTCCCTTCTGAGGAAGTGGCCTGCATCTGTTAAAGATGTATACTCAGGAATTGGCCCACATCTTTCTCAGATGTGTACTTTGCACTTTTTTCTAGGAAGAAGCCCATGAATCTCTCTTGTGCACATACTGTCCTTCTCTCTCTCTCTCTCTCTCTCTCTCTCTCTCTCTCTCTCTCTCTCTCCTCTCTGTCTCTCTTTACCCCTCTCTGTCTCTCTCATTATTCTCCAAATAAAATTATTTTAATTCAAAGAAAAGAAATACAAAGATGGAACAGAATAGATTATCTAAACGTTTTGTGTTAGAGTAAAAGTACAGTAAAAGCTGAATAAGATGATGCAATAAAATAAGAGCAATAAAATATTAATAACTGGGTTATGTATTTAATTTTCAAGGCATCCCAAATTTTTTGTCTCATTAATGCCATTTCTCTCAATCTAGTTTCTGTTCATTGAATCCAACCTAATTGAAGAAACTATACAGCTAATTTATGAACATTTGGTTACAATCTGAAATATTGATTTACCTTTAAATCTACAGGAAAATTGACTAAATGTGCTTTGGATTAAAGTTTCCTGTTTTAATATGTATAAGAGAAAGTCCTTTAATCAAAAAAGTAGCAATTTTTACACTAAGTAGATATCATTTGTGTTTGATTTTTTGTTGGAATAAAAGTAATTTCAGTTATAGAGTACACTAAAGATTTAATTTTCAATGGGATTCTTATATCAGAATTAATGGTCTTAATTTTAAGAATGTATGAGTGTCAATATGAAAAATAAATTCCAAATTCATCTCCTATACCAATGATAGTTTTGAATTTCCACAAGGCTATTGCTAAAGTTTTATATTAATATGAGTAGAATGAAAGATGGATGAAATAATGAACAGCTGGTTATATCTTTTCATATTTAAGTACCACATTGATCTTATGAAATAGGGCAATTACTCTTTCATATGATGAAATGTAGATAATATACCTTCTTAGTGAAAGCTGATGGAAACGTAATTGTGGGATCAGGAAATGTGTGTTGTTACCTAGATTGGATGTTTTTTACCGTCCCATATTTTCATGGTAATTATTTAACCAAACATCATGTCTCTTGAGCTAGTGTATCTTTAATTATTTGCTTGCCAGAATTATATTTTTAATTGTATATATCTTCAGGTAAATGAGGTATATAATATATAATATAGTATACAAAATATTTATAGCATATAGACCATATCTTATATTCAAATATTTATATATCATATATAAATATATGATACATAAATGTTTACTTATATACGTATATATGTACTTATGTATGCTCTACACTGTGATTATAATATTTCTAAAATAAAAGTGTGCAGAGTATCATTCATTACTCTTGTTCATTCTACATGTGCCAGTATATCATGGACATTACTAAAATGTAAATGAGCACATTGAATAGATTAAACAATTCCCTTTGTGGTTTTTGGTTTTAGTTTTTTACTTCTTAAGTATGAGACAAAGTTTGAGTTTCAGGAAGTGTGTTACTAAAATTTTGTCTGGTTCATATTTAGTTTATCAATTTCAGGCTTCTATTTTTTGTAAACAATCACTCATACAGAATCAATTGCTTGACCTTGAATCTTAAGTTTTATACAAGTCATACTATTTTCAGACCTAAAAAAAATTCTAGGTATGCATACCCAAATGCCTACAAAGACATTAGTTTACTGATGACCTAATAAATACTTTTATTCATATATAATCACTTTATAATAAGAACTATTTGATTCCTATCTTGAAATAATGAAACTTTCATGATCTTGTACCCTATTTAAGTTAGATGACCAAAACCAAATTCAGGGGCTGGAGCAATAGCCCAGCGGGTAGGGGTTTGCCTTGAATGCGGCCAGCCCAAGCTGGCCCGGGTTCACTCTCCGGCATCCCATATGGTTCCCGAGCACCACCAGGAGTAATTCCTGAGTGCAGAGCCAGGAGTAGCCCCTGAACGTTGCCCGGTATGACCCAAAAAAAGCAAAAGAAATAAACCAAATTCAATCCCTAACGTTTTTCTGAAGATTCTATATTATTATCCCCATTGCTATATTGTTCAAGCACTATGTTGCAAGAAGTTGAAACTAACTGTTAGTGAAGTTTATAGGAAAAACATTTCCAGACAGGAAGGTGGTAAGTTGCACCAGAAAAAATAATTTATTACTTAGAACATGTCAGCATTTTTATTTAGAGGTGTCACTTCTCTAAAATTTTGGACTTTATTTCTGAAAGGAGTATTAGATGAGGGGAGGTATGATGAACAAAATAAGATTTGAGTTCTCACATGAGAAATAGGTGGAAATTTAATAATAACTGAAAATAGAGCCAGTCCTAACACTATCTACAATTCAGCTCACAAGGGAACTACTCTGAGGCAGTTTTTAACACCCTCAGGTACTCCTATGGGATTAGGACAATAGTCTCTGATGGATTTTTACCAGAGATTTCATTGCTATTTATTGTATTCATTTCCTTTCCTATCTGTGACAAATTAACACAGTATGAATAGGTTAAAACTGTCCAGAATGAAAGTCAAAACCCCAAGGTGTTCCTTTGGACCAACAGAGTATTGACAGTATTGTGGTCCTCTGAGCAAGTACTGTTTTCTAGAACTCTTTCCTGTCTGTTCTAGGAATATAGAATCATTATTTCTTGACCTGTGAGCCCTTTCTCTTTAAAGTAAACAGGGAATAATTTAAAAATATATTTCATTCTCTAGCACTCTCTTTCATCACTTTTAATGGTTCCTGAGATTATATTTATTCCAGCTAGTGAATCTAGGATTATTTCTTCTTCAAATTCTTAATCACATCAATAAGATTTCTTTAGCTGTTGAAGGTAACATAGTCATGAGTTTGGGAGATTAATACGGGGCATGATGTTTTTTAAGAAGGAACATTATTCTGCTTATTACATTTGACAATCTCCCACTCTGCTCCCTCAAACCTACAGTAGGTTCCCTTACCAACATTTCATTGATGAATAATTTAATCAATAGATATAGGTATTATCTAAAAACATGCATCCATCTGGGGAACATGACCAAATACAAGGCATTTGACAAATTTTAAAATTCAACAAATATTTTTTACAACCCATTTTTATAATTTAGAAAACTTCTGTTTTACATGTTTATGCCTCCTCCTTCCCATGGCTTCATTGGAATGATTAGGAGCACCATTCTAAAGAATCAAAATAAAATAGCACTGAAAAGACAGGAAATCGAGATACCAGTGGACCAGAAAGTCTAAACCTAGAAAGCTAAAAAACAGGTGGGATGGAATTAATGGGGAAAACAGAGCAGAAAAAAATATCTATGCCAAAATTCCAGAAGTGAGAGAGCAATCAATCCTAACAGAGTCCATGAGAAAGTCTAAGATCAGAGAAATACAAAGTACTAGTAAGGCATCCTGGTAATGAGCACGGAAATTAATCAAACAAATGAATTAGTAATATATTGGCCTAGAGAAATTTATTTTCTTAATATTTCTCAATATTACTATCGAGTAGTAATATTTGCCTCCAGTCTAGAACCTGATTTATGTCTAGGAGTTATTCTAGAGCAGGACTTTTAAATTTCTTCCACCTGCTTTTCACTTGAGAAATGTAAGACCATTGAGCACTTCCTCAAACACCCAGATAAAATTGCATTTTTGTGTTTGAAATAATGTTTGGTCAATACATGTTCAAAAACCTTTTTAATGTAGTCAACTTGTTCCTGAACCCTGCATTCAGCTGTATATAAAACAATACACAGTTTTAGAATCTAGACTTAGAATGAGCAGTGGCATGCAAAAGAAACAGCAGAGATAAATTTGAAATTACTCTGGAGGTTAACACCCAACACTGAGAAAATGTGAGTAGGAGGGACAGTGGGGGGATTGAGAAAGAAAAGAAGTGAAGTTTCCATCCAACTCTGAATAACTCTATAATTCATGTGCGTAACAAACTAAAATTTGGGAAAAAATAAAAGAAGCAAATTTAGTTATCATTGGTATAGAAACATAGTAAATTACTTTATTTCAAGAGTCAAGCCTCTAATTTCATCATTGCCGCAATATCTAGCCTGCCTTATACAAATAGCCAAGAGCTCTGTAGCTGATCTGTTGATAGGAAATCATTTTGTATCAGAAACCAACCAATGGCCCTCTGATTTTAGGGTTATACTCCTGGGAAAATAGATAAAATAGAAAAGAAGATCCATGAATTCACGCTGTAGCTTTTGTGTAGATATGAGGAGTTAGAGATACAGGGGTAAGAAGAAAAGTTATTGACTAAAACAAGATTAATAAAAATCAGTAAATGTAACAAAGAATATTTTCTATTTCTCAGAGGTATAACTGAAAAATAGTTATTTCTCACAGGGTTTCTCACAGGGTTTTTCACAGGGTTTCTCAACTTTGGTATATTGATATTTGTTATCAGATCATTCTTTTATCCAGGGGTGATTTAATATGAATTATAAAGGGCTGGAGCGATAGCACAATATATAGAGCACTTGCTCTGCAGTCGGCCAACCCAGGTGGGATCCCTGTCATACCATATGGTCCCTCAAGCCCCACCTACAGTAATCCCTGAGTGCAAAGCCAGAAGTAATCCTTGATAATTGCCAGCTGTGACCAAAAAAGCAAAAAATAAAAAAAGAATTATAAGATATATATATATAACTTCTGTCCACTAGATAACTCTATCCATGCTCATATTTAAGAAAAACAAAAATGTCACCAGAGGCTGCTACATGTACGGGGAGAATTAATTCACTGGAGAGCTGAAGAAACTCAGAAATTTTTTTACTCATGTATCTTAAGACAGAATTAATAGTGAAAAATGAAAAGTAACACCATCATTTCTTCTGATATCTTTGGTTAAAAGAAGTGTGATATTTGGAAATCTCAGTAAAGAATATATCGGATCTCGGAGTTTGGGATATTCTGTGTCATAGTACAGGAGTATAATTAATAATTTTAAAGTAAGAACTTGCATTGGAATATGTCAACAGCTGGATATGTTAGTTCTGGTATAGGGATAAGGGATATGAGGGTGAAATAATTTCTTTTTATATCTTCCAGTATTTTTAAACTGTTATGCATGGGCCAGAGAGATAGGACAGAGGTTTGGGTGCTTGCTTTCTTTCTGCCAGCCAAGGTTCAATTGCCAGTATCACATATGGTGCCCTAAGTTACACCAAGAGTAATTCCTAAACACAGTCAAGAGTGTGACAATAAATAATAAAATGTTATACAATTTTATATAACAACTATATATATATTATATATAATAAAAACTGCATATTTATAGCTAATAGAATTTGTATTTAGGAATAAGAACTTTTACTAAGTAATAAATAGTTTTATGAAATAAAAAGGAGGTAAGATAAATATTCAGGAATAGTGATAATTTATTTCATCAACACAATTTTTTGGCTCATATTTATTGACACCTCCTGAATCCTTATGTTGCAACATGATTAGGATTTTAAGTGAAGATACAAGCCTAGAAAATAAGTATTTATTTATTTATAATAAATATATACCTATTTTATAATTGTTTTAAATTATAAAATTTATAATGAGCTATTTTATAATTGTTTGGTGTAAGACATCAAAGAAGAGTTACCTGCTTTGACCAGAGTAACAAAAGTTTTTATAATAGAATGCAATTCTGAAAGACAGACTTAGTATTGGTTTTAGTGTCTATATTCATTTTCTACTGTTGTCATAACAAGTGTCATAATGAAGTATCATCATTCAGAACAAACTTATCTCTCTTATGTCTCTTATGTCATTTCATCAAGTGTCAATGAAGGTACCAGCCAATTAATGAATGTAGAAAATAGAATTAAGACTGCAAGAAAGATCTAGGGAGAATCTATCTCTTGGACTATTCGACTAGACCCGGCACAATCATATGAACTACCCAAAACAAAATATGAAAAATCTAAAAACATGCCATAGAGGAGGAAAAGTAGAAGGGCCAAAGCGATAGTACAATGGGTCAGCATTTGCCTTGCAGGCGGCCAATCTGGGTTTGATCCGATCCTGGAAATCCTGGGAAAGAAAGG
>JAJIBD010006914.1:0-99274 GCA_021461705.1 Cryptotis parvus | reverse complement strand
AATTAGATGTAATAGGCACAGAGTTTCAATGATTCAAACTGAGAAAGTTCTGAAAGTCTACTTCACTAAATGTAAACACACTTAACAGTACTCAATTGTGCACTGAAAACTTATACAATTTTAAATTGCTACCATACTCTGCACAACAGGTCATTTTGAACCATCCTCCTTTACACTTTATAATGAATTTATTGATCACATTCAATTCATTCTATGACAGACCTGTCAGTTTTGATGAAGAAGAGTGAGTGAGATCAGGGGGCAGAGTAACCTTTGAAAAGTCAGGTTCAAGGAACCGTGACTCTATTGGTATCTGGGTCACACAGACACAGAACTACCTGCCTCATTTGGGAGTGGACGGGTCTCCTTGGAGAGCCTGAGAAAGGCTACAAGAAAAGGAAGGGCAATAAAAACACTGTGCAAAAAACACTGACAATTTCTTCTCCTTCTTATTTTCCCTAAAGCTGCTTGCCTTGGGTGACCTCAATAATGTGCAGGCTGGTAGAACTTCTTTTCACAAAGGCTGCCCTGAGAGACACTAAGAATAACACAACTCGAAGGGGCCCTTCTGGCAAGTGAACCACAGCTAAGTTTCCAGAACCACAGAAGCAGACTTCAGACTTTCTCCATTGGCTGCAGAGGCACCTCACTGAACTTTGCAGGCCCAGCTGGTGATTATTTTTAGACACGTTCCTCTTTCCATGACTGACTGGGAGCTGTGAAGTATGAAAGCGGAACTGGGTCTGGGAGCCAAGGCAAAGTCTCCATTTTCAGGAAACCGTTACAGGAGAAAAACTTGGGCATCAAAGTCTTTTTGGATGCCAGTCTCTCATATAAAAAAGCCTCTAGGCCTTGAATGGGAAAGCAGTTGAGAGCTTGGGGAAGAGGAAGCCCCAAGAACCTATCAACCCTCAAGTCTTTATCTTCTATACAGAACCCAACTAATGAAATGCTGCTGAGCGTTACTCCCCTCAGACTCTGGTGTGGTGACTTGTTTGAGAGGGGCTTTCAGAGCCCTGCCTGAACCTGTTCAGGCCACTCGCCCCACTGTGGGCAGGACTCCCAACCTCAATCAGTTCAGCTCACTTTTAGCCCAGGCTTTGCCCACACCACACAAGACCATCCTTACCCAGCATAGAGCTTCAGTGTCCTTAGAAAATTCCTGGCAGAGAAGCTCAGTGTGGACAGAAAGAATTTACAAGTGTTTCTGAGGTGATTTCACTGTGTAAATAGTGATATGCATTTAAGCAAGAAACTTATTTTACTCACTCGAGTGTATAAAAAATATGTACATTCACTATCACTGATTTCTTTAAATCAATTCGATTCACTCCAAGACCTTTTCTATTAGACTTGGAAAAAAAAATAAAATCTTAGGCTTTCTTGCTCCCGTCTGCAAGGTAGAAAGACCCTGAGTTTTTACCTGAACCCATAGTATGGATTTCACCTCAGGTGTTCAGACAGTAGCCCACCACACTACACCGAGATGTTGCTTCTTCATTTAGGCAGAAATCTCAGGTAAATTGGGAGTATGACTGATATAATCCAAGCTTGCAGGGTTGCTCTCACTGTTTGTCAACATTTCCCTCCTGAGGCCTTGTTACCTCCTTACTGTGAAGAACAAGCTCTGAGGAGAATCTCTACCTCTCTTTACCCCTAATCCCACCCCCTCCCAATCCACAGAAATCTCTCCTTCCGGCCTTCCAGCCTCTCTCACTCCTGAGTCACTGTCTCTCCCCAAGTCTCTCTCTAAAGCACTGAAGCTTTTAACACAGAACTTTGAATTTCGTTTAGCCCCGCTCAGCCCTGAGATAAAGAATCATAGTTTGGATCTACACTTGAAATAAGAAACAGGGAGATTAAGGACCTGCACAGTGTGTTGAAAATAAAACCTTGACCTGAAGCCAGGTCTGCTGATTACAGGCAAGTATTCTATGACACCATGAAATGGCAAGTCAAAAGAGCCTGCAGCTAGTTTTGGATGCAGCAGACAAAGAAACTGAAGGCTCACTTGTGTTTTATTATCAACAAGGGAGAAGTTGAATAAAACCAGTTAAAGGCAGGCAAAGAGCCAGACTCACTCGATTAGATCTTCATTCTTGTGGTTTCCAGTCAGTACCATCCAGAGAGAGCCTCAGTCTGAAAGAGGGGCTGTAATGCCAAGGCAGACGGCACCTGTGTTTGCCTATTTCTATAGGCCATTTAAAACAAATAAGCAGTGAGTCTAGGGAGACACGCAAGAGGACTCTGAACCTTATATATATAGTGAGGCCAAGTGTTGATGGATGTCTATATTCCTCTTCCTTCATCGGGAGACAATCACTTGCCTCTCATTGAAAACTCTCATAATTAGATGTTTGATTTTGGAGGTAAATGTGAAGTAATGGGTTAACATCTTGGTGTTTATTGCTTTGAAGGCAGCTTCCCAGATCAAAGGACAACTGATTTCTGTTATATCTGTGAGATGGCCCAGTCTGCTCTCTGGTTCTTTTCCCTTTCCTTCCTTTTCACATCCCTCTGCACGTTCTGATCTTTTTTTGTGCCCAAAATTGTTATCTTGCCTAGCACTGCTCCTCAGCACCACACTGAAAACTGAACTGACCACGCACTATTAGTTCAAGCTCAAAATTATTGCCATCTTCTCTGTCAAAATTCATTTTCTGGACGCCAGGTTGTTAAGAATGAGATGAATAAACCTACATAAATAATTCATCCTAAATTATGAGCTCTATGAATATTTTTATATAAAAGAAACTCTGACAGAGTACAAATTCTATGAACTTGAGAATTTTTTGTCAATTTTGTTCACTACTGTGATTTGATAGAAAATTGCTCCATTAAACGAAGCAAAATAAAACAGGTCAGTAATAATATTGCTTAAAATGAGCCTCAAGAGAACTATTTAACAATACCCATCAAGCTTGGAATGTAATGCATTATTTTAGTATTATTGAGTGTCTGATATAATAGCAACAATTATGAAAAATTATTTTCTCAGAAAGGACCTAAATTTTATGACATATTTACCCATACTCTAATTCAGAAGACAATAGATTAAGTTTCTAAATTAATAAGGCATATTAAGCAAAAGAGATGCCATCAGAAAATTTTAGGTATGAAAGTTTTAGGTAAGGGCATTTGCCTTATCAGTAGTCAACCTGGGCTTGATCCCCAGCATCCCATATGTTCCCCTAGCATTGCCAGGAGTAATTCCTTAGTGCAGAGCCAGGAGTAACCCTTGATGACCACCTTGTGTGACCCAAAAAGAAAATGTTAGGTCATTGGCAAATAGACTTCTCATAGTATCAACCATGTGATTAAAAAGGAATATGATCTGATGCAGAATGATTCAAACTTCCCATAATGTGCATTTTCTTTGAAAGGAATTTAGCATGCTTGAAAAACAATTTTTTTTTCTAATGGCATAGGAAGAAAGTTAATGAAATTAGTGGAAAGAAAATAGAATAGAGAGAATAAAATGGAATGGAAGGTGAGGGAGTAAAATGAAAAGTAACAGAATGGAATGCAGTGAAGGGAGATAACAATAAGAATAGAAAAGAGACTAATGGAATGTTACATAAGAGAAAAGAAAGGAAAAGAAAGGAATGAAATGGTTTATATATTTGTATGTAGTCTCATACATATGTAATGTAAGTGAACATGTATATTTAATGTAGTTACTTGGATTGTGATCCAAAGTATTCAAATGCTACAAACTTATGGGTGGTACTAGCTTTTTTTAACTCAAGAATTTTCAACAAAAGTCTAATAGTTAAGTAGATACAGGTAAACTTGCTTTCACTGCCTTAATTGTGAGCAAAGTAGTATTCAGTTCTGTCAATTTACTACGGCTTCTACATTCTTGTAGGTGGATTTGAAAACCACTAACATTAATTTATCAATTTCACCCATATAAACATCAAATTACATGTTTAGAGATAATATTTATTTATTTATTTATTTTGCTTTTTTGGGTCACACCCGGCAATGCTCAGGGGTTTCTCCTGGTTCTGCACTCAGGAATTACTCCTGGCGGTGCTCGGGGGACCATATGGGACGCCGGGGGATCGAACCCCGGGCAGGCACAGGCCAGCCGCGTGCAAGGCAAGCGCCCTACCCGCTGGGCTATCGCTCCAGCCCCTAGAGATAATATTTAAAGGGACTAATAATAGTATCTTCTCTCCTATCTAAATTTCAAATTACTGAGAGAAATAATAGAATTTAGCAGATGAACATCAAGTATCAATATACTTGTAAAGGCTAATTTGGGAGTATTACTTAGGTACCTAATGCCAGTGGTATTCTTATAGCATGAACTACAAAGTTAGACATACTCAGTCAGATCAGTGATGGAAACCTGGAAGGCTCTCACCCCTTGCCCTGCTCGGAAGCTAAAAGGCTGAAATCACATCTGTCCCTTCCAGAGGGAAGAATAGGGGTGGGCAAAAATAAATAAGTGCAGTCCAGAAAAACTAGGTATGCTGCATTGTTTGTTGTCCCTCTAAGACAAAGCATGAAATAAATGGAAAGGAAGTTCCTCTCCGTTACACTTGCAAAAAATAACTCCAGAACTTACTTTTCCTTCCTGGCATTTAGTACAATTTGACCTACTTTGACTGATTGTAAACTTCTTGAAAACAGAGTTTATATTTGTTTAGATGCCGCAATGTTTCCAGTGTCTAACCCATATTAAATGTTTAATAAATTTGAATTGCATGAAAAACCTAATAAATGTGCTATCAATAATATCTCTAGAATACCATTTCAAGGTATTTGAGAGCTAAACCATAATCATTTGCTAACAAGCAATATGACCAGGTCCAGAATGGATATTCAGAGATCTGAGTAAACAATTTAAAAAATATTTAAAAATTGGCCTATTTAGAAAAGAGCAATGAAAAGGTAGGAATTTGATCTACCCTTATGCAAGAGAAACAAGAATAAATTTTGCTTCTAGAATACATCCAAGGACTTCAATTAGGTTCTTCAAAGAAAGATCTTTTGCTTTTGCGGTCTCATATGAACTTTTTAATGCAAGTAAATTGTAAATCACTTCTTTCATCACTTTCTGTAGGAAAACAGCTTTGATTGATCAACCTGGCTGGATTTTAGCATGGCTGATGCCTTCTAAACCTACAGGACAGTGAAGCTGTTATAACATGAAAAAAAAAAGATTCAAAAGAAGTAGATATGTAAATAATAAGACTTATGGCCATGTTTCTCCATGTCATAGCTCCATGCTAAAGAGTCAACATACCTCTAGCCATTGAAGAGTTTCACTGACAACAACAGCATGTGAGGTCTGGTGGAAAATATAGGTGCACTAAGCGCAATTCCCACCAAAAAACATCATTCTATTCAAATTCTGAAATTCTTATACTATTAACTTCTTTGAGGGAAGGCTAAGAAAACCTCTATTAATATTTCAACGTTTTGAGAGAATGACCCTGTTTGACCTATAGATCAAACCACTAATGAAATTGAAACTCATCAATAAAGATTATTACTGCATGAAGCAGAAAATAACGTTACCTTTCTCTATGATAGAGAGAAATGTTTTCATAATGGCAACAGGCACTCTTATTTCTAACATAAAAGCAAGACAAACCCAAAATTTTTGATAATCTTCATGAGAGATGAAACGCATTGATACTTAATAGGCTTCAAAGTTAATTGTAACTGGGGCTGGAGGCGATAGCCCAGCGGGTAGGGGCGTTTGCCTTCCACGCGACCAGCCTGTGCTGGCCTGGGTTCGATCCCTGGCATCCCATATGGTCCCCCAAGCACCACCAGGAGTAATTCCTGAGTGCAGAGCCAGGAGAAACCCCTGAGCATTGCAGGGTGTGACGCCAAAAAAAAAAAGTTAATTGTAACTAAAAAAAAAATAACTAAGGGCATAGATTTTTATGTTACTATTATTTTTTACCCTTATGATGATTGAATTTTTATTGTCAGTTTTTATGCCAAGAATTGAACCAAAGGCATAACACATATGTATGGTCTACCACAGAGCCACATCATAACTTCAGCCTCATCGTCCCTCATTGGTTGATGAACCATGCTTATTCATTTGTTCTTCAAACATCTAGAATCTACAATGTGTAAGCTAATATGGTGGATCTTGATAACACACAACTGAATGAGAAACTATTTTGATTTCAGAGTTATGAATCTAGTTTGTCTAAAAATTGATATATACTAAGAAATACATTCTTATACATGAATTAATTTGATATCACTCATAATTAGAAAATTCATTAAAATAAAATAAATTGTAATTAATTAAAATTAATGTAAAAATTAAAAAAATTCATAACAGCTGAATGTTTATTGAATCTTTCAGTCCATGTGATTGACCTGAGAATCTCTTCACAGACACAGAGAGTGAGATCAAAATCCTAAGTTAACAAAATCCTAAGTGTGTATGTTAGGATAGACTATTTTCTCGGTCACAGCCAGAGCTACAAATCACTTCTCTGTGCCATGTTATCTCCCTTTTCACAAGTGATGAATCAAATCCAGCATGCTAGTAGAAATGCACCATGACACCAGGAAATACTGACCAGTTCATTGAGAAAATTAGTGCTTTTTAAGTGTATACCAATTGCCCACAATCTTGAGAAAATGACATATAGTAATTTAAAAATATGAGGGTGGTTAGCATGTGTAGGCCAGCTCATCTCTATTAATCTGGAAAGTCATTTCCTTTTCTTTGAACTAATTTGATTTGGTTTGCTTAAGGGCTTCAATTCCTTTCTTTCACCTTCATTTTAGAGCAGCTGTGAATTCAGCTTTCAGCCCACACAGATTCCCAATCATTTTAGTTCATTGCTCATGCATGCAATATTTCTTTTCAAAACCATAAAATCACTTTATTTGCCCATTACTCTATAACTCTCAGATACAGAGAAGTTAGATTGCAGTTTTTAAGATAAGAAAATGTATCTAGGTATCTGGTTTGCTATCTCAAGCCCATGTTCTCCCTTGAATACCTATCAGTGTGCGCTTGCTTTTTCCACTCCAGCGAAGCCTCCCTTGAACATGTATTTCTCTCTTTTTTCACCCCTCACATCTTTCTAAATAAGTTTTGTTCAGTAAAAACTTTATTTCTTCACTACAAAAATGAAATAAAAATAAAGGTACTTATAAACCACATTGCCTGAAATAAAATATTTCAGATTATATTACCTTAAAAAGTTTGTAATATCTTGATTTCAATTTCTTTTAAAAAAGAAATTGAAATGAATGAGTTCTGTGACTCTATTAGCAAATGATCACCATATTCAAGAGTGAAATATCTATTAATAGATGTAACATAAAGGGACTAGGAAAGTAAAGTAGGAAAAAATGAACTATGGGATCAGGGGTACTTTTTAAAAAATATTTGTATTATACAACCGTGATATATACAATTACAAAGATGTTCATGTCTTGAGTTTCAGTCATAGAGTGTTCCAACACCCATCCCTCCACCAGTCCCCATTTCCCACCAATGTCCCCCAATTCCTCCTCCTCCACCACCTGCCTCTATGGCAGGCACTTTATCTCTTTCTCTCTCTCTCCTCTCTCTCTCTCTATTCCTTCTCTCTCTTTGTGTCTCTCTTTCTGTCTCTATTCTCTCTTTGTGTCTCTCTTTCTCTCTGTCTCTCTCTCTGTGTCTCTCTTTCTCTATTCCTTCTTAGGTCTCACTTTCTCTCTCTTCCCTTCTCTTGCACATTGTGGCTTGCTATACATACATCTAGAGGTTATCATGTATATCTCTGTGTCTACATTGAATGCTCGATTCTAGGCTGGTATTATCATTTCCAACGAATATTAGCAAACTGTTCCCTTCTCTGTCTTACCTAACCTCTGACTCCCACACACTTGTGGTTGATTCCACCCATTGACAAGACCTTCTGATCCATGTTTTGCCTGGCCTTGGATATTGGTATCATACTACATATATTTTTATATTCTACAAATAAATGTATCATTCTATAACTGTCCTTTTTCTTTTTTGCTAATTTCATTCAGCATGATCCTCTCCATGTCCATACATTTATAGACAAATTTTATACCTTCATTTTTCTCTAACAGCTGGATAGTATTTCTTTTCTTTTTGGGGGGTCACACCCGGCAATGCTCAGGGGGTTCTCCTGGCTTTTCACTCAGGAATTACTCCTGGCAGTGCTTGGGGGACCATATGGGATGCCAGGGATTGAACCCCGGATCGGCCGCATACAAGGCAAACGTCCTACCCACTATGAGTTGATAGTATTTCATTGTGTTGATGCACCAAAGTTTCTTTACCCAGTCATCTTTTCTCGGGCACTCTGGTTGTTTTCAGATTCTGGCTATTGTAAATAGTGCTGCTAAAAAAAAATCGTATTGTTTTTATTTTTCTTTACTTTAATTGCATTATTCTCTTTTTATTTTATTTTAATATTTTATTATACCTTTGTGAGATATACAATTACAAAGACGTTCATAAGATGTTCATATTTGAGTTTCGGTCATACAGTGTTCCAGCACCCATCCCTCCACCAGTGCTCATTTCCCATCACCAATGTCCCTGATTTCCTGCCTCCTCCCATAGCCTACCTCTATGGCAGGTTCTTTATATCTTTCTCTCTTTCTATTTCTTCCTTCCTTCCATTACACATAGTGGATTAAAGAATATACATTTAGAGATTGTCATGTTTATCTTTTTGCCTACATTTAATGCTCAGTTCTAGGTTGGTATTAGCACTTTTGACAATTATTAGCACACTGTTCCATTCTTTGTCTTACCTAACCTCTGACTCCCACACATTTGTGATAATTTCCACCTTTGACAATACCTCCTGATCCATGTTTTGCCTGACCTTGGATATTGGTATCATAATATATACAAATATATATATATATATATATATATATATATATGGAATAATAAACCCTGATGGATAGCTAAAGCAATCCTTGGGGAAAAAAAGATGGGGGGCATCACTTTTCCCAAATTCAAACTGTACTACAAAGCAATAATAATTAAAACAGTGTGGTATTGGAATAAAACATATTAGTGGACCTATGGAATAGAGTTGAGTATCCTGACACCCATCCTAAAACACATGATCATTTAATCTTCGATAAGGGAGCAAAAGTATGAAATGGAGCAAGAAAAGCCTCTACAACAAGTAATGCTGGGAAAACTGGACAGCTACATGTGAATAAATGAATTTGGACTTCTGTCTAACACCATGCACAGAAATTAGATAAAAATGGATTAAAGATCTCAATATCAGACCTAAATCTGTAAAGTATGTCAAAGAAAATATAGGAAAAACCCTTCAAAACATTGAAGCTAAAGGCATCTTTAAAGATGAAACACACTAACAAAGCAACTAGAAGCAAAGATAAGCATATGGAACTACATGAAACTATAAAGCTTCTTCAACTCAAAAGGAACAGTGACCAAGCTACAAAGACAGTCCACAGAATGGGAAAAATATTTGGTATGTGGGCAGGTGGACGAGGCTATCAAAGAGATCTGAGTAGAAGTCATGGATAATCTTCATTGCCTTTCTGGAAGATGTGATAAATCCATCAGGACGTTGGAGGACAGTCATCTTGATCTTATAGTTGGCGAAGGACAGGCAGGCATTGAGAATAGTTTTCCCTGCTTTTGCTGCATCGGCCAGTATTTCTGATCTTCTCTCTTTGAGGTCTTCCTTTATGACTTGTCTGCACTGCTTGCCAGCTTGGATGTTAGCATTTGGTTGCCTCAGGCTTGCAACTTGCCACCTTGGCGGAATGAGCTCGGAGTTTTTGAAGACAGGCGACCTTTTGTGGCTTTCTCTCTCTCTCTAGCGTTCTTCGCAATCATGGATGGGTTGAACCCGACGATTGTATTCTTCATCAATGTCGTCAATGATGACATCTTCCAATGTTTCCCACAATGGTGCCAAAGAGTTCCCAGTTGGTGGTCATTCTGGGAGTTCTCTTTTAAACTTTGAAGCCTTTTTCTCCCCCATACCATGAAGTAGAATTTTTGCACCAAGGAGACGGTGGTCCAATCCTGTTAGGAATTTTGGGATGACAGTGACATCGGTCAGGAAAAAACCTTTGATTGAATATTATGTGGTCATTTTCATTGTGGGACTTCCACCAAGAGATTCCCATGTCCATCGTTTAGATTCAGCCTTCTGGAACTGTGCATTACCACGAATGGTCTTGGTGGACATGATGAACTCAGTCTCTCACCCTGTTCGTTCCACTCTAGGCTATGGGTCCCGATGTGTTCTTTGGGCGATCTTCTCGGTCCTATCTTGGCATTAAAATCACCTTTTATGATCTTGTACAATGTGTGATCTTCTTTATAGAATTCTCCCATTTCCATGTACAACTTCTCAATTTCTTCTTCCTTGTATGTTGATATTAGTACATAGACACCGAAGATAGAAACTGCTGGCAGTGGGCCACATCTCTTCAAGTGTAATCGTCCTATCCAGTTTGTTAGGCATTCAAATGAGTCAGTGCTCATGGCCAGTTTATGTTGACAAAGGACACCGACATCACTGACACCTCTTTTGTCACATGTTCTGAGGAACAGTTTTTCTCTGGTGTCAAAAGCGGCATGATGTGATTGATACCTTCTTGTCTCGGTCAGACCAACGATGTCATACTTGGTCTTTTGCATTTGTACCATCAGGTCCTCAATAGATGCTTCTGATGTCAGCATACTGCATTGAAAGTACAGTCATTTTAGTCCTTCTTCATTTTGGCAGCCTTGTTTGGCTCTGAGATTTTATCAGCCTCTCCTTGCTCATCCTTCTTAGTGCTGCCATATTTAGGGCTCCTCAGGTTCAGGGGAATAAACATTGTTTATTTGTTCATTTAAATAAACATGTTTTTATTTAAAACCATGGTATTTAAATAAAATGGGTCAGTGTGGAGGGGATACAATAAAATTAATTGAAAAGAAAAAAGTTGTAGGATCATGTGTCCAGATTTAAAAACTAATTTGAAAAACTATAATTTTAAATACATAGTAATGTGAATTGAAGTAATCAAGCTTCTGATATTGTCATAAGTATATATATATATATATTAGAATAATCTAATGGAATTAATTTGTATATATACATATATAGTTTATAATCACCCAATTATGAATATACTATTTTTTCTTCTCAGTAAGAAAAAGGAGAAAATTACAGCTACACAAAACTCTATGGATTCCAAAATATTAGGCTAAATGAAAGGAGCCATAATCAAATTGCCTCATTTTACCACAGTACCAACAGCCCAATAGGAACACAGGAAATTTGCAGGTAAATTTGTGTAGAAGACCACCAAGCTCATTGAGCAAAATTATAACACAGAAGGCTCGAAGAGCACCAACAAACTTAGCAAATCCTCTGACAATAACTTTAGTAACACCACTGTAAGATATAACAATGATAACAAATGGACTTTTATTGATCTATTTCCTAATAACTCCATCTGCTACTTTGTTGTGCCTGCAAAAGGGACAGGCTGAGATGTGGAGGCATTGGGAACATTAGTGGAGGAACAGATACATTGAAGGTGGGTTTTATTGTTGTCAAAAAATCATCTAGGGCCACAGGTTCATTTAGGACTCAGAGGAAATATGAGTCTTTCATTTAGTCATTTGGGCTCTAGAAACTGGAAAAAGTATGGGGTGAGAGGCAGCAAAATAGAAAATAGGAAGACTCCCAAGAGGGAGTCATTCTTATATTAAAATTCCAGAACACTCCCCCCCCCCTCTAGACCTCCTGGACATGAGAACAAACCTGTGTGTGAGATTGTTCCTCATGGAAAATTCAGGTTTAATTAACATCATTTGTAAATTATTAATTAAAAAATGAAATATTTATGAGCTTGATTCTTGTCTGCTCCTTACATCTCATCCCATTTAATTAGCTGTGTGTAGGGAGGTAGCTGAAACGCAAAGAGAACCTTTATTTTAGAGTGATATTCTCAGGTACATCTTGAGACATTTTTTGAAATATAACAAAGAGAAAATTAAAGTGTTCCTTTGGCCTTAATAAAAAGAGAAAACCATGGGATTACACCTTCACCAAAGTTTCTCCCACATATGCAATTACAGTCTAACCCTGATGATTGAGGTGAAAAAGAAATTGTTCCATGAGCAGAATATTTTCAGCATTATTCAAAAAAGAAAAATCACATAAAATTATAAGAAAATTCTGTGCTGGTTTTAGTTTTCTAATTTATATATCTGTTAAAAATAAATACAAACAGATTTTGGAAAAATATACTTCTTAACTTATCACTGATTTATAATTTGTGGAATATAATCTAAAAGTGTATAAAGTCATCATGTTCACAATTTAAAAAAAATCTCTCCAATATGTAGGCTTAAAACGAAACAGACTAAAGGAACAACAGATGCTCAAAGTCATTGGAATATTGTGATTGTGTCTGTAGAAATGAAGATTGTGTCTATAGAAATTAACTTTCCTGGGGCAGAAGTTTTGAACATGTCCTTGGGACACTGATGTAGGGAAGAAGGCTCTCTTGTGATAGGTGTTGGAACAATATATGCAGGAAAAGTATAATTAAAAGTGTTGTAAATCTTGGTGCCCTAATAAATTTGTTCAATAAAGAAAACACAATCAATTCTTGAGTAATATAGAATTGACAAACACACATTTAAAACCCATATACTAATATACATGTACATATCCAAGTGTACATATAGCCTTCAGAGGAAATCTTGACTAATATTTGTAAAAGTGATTTGTATTTGTAACAATAATCTTCACCTCAAGCACATTAAATGTAGACTCGCTGCCAAAGTAGACCACAGGGATATATCATAATAGCTTGCACTTGGCATCATTGTCAGATTTTCATCTATGAGCTGCATACATATTTAACTTGCTTAAAAAATTCAATAATAAAATAAATACTATTATCATCAGTTCCTTGGATGTGGAAATTGAGACTTAAGGAAAACCAATTTTTTCAGATCAGAATGGCAACTGAAGTAGATATAACAATATTGTCTTTTGTTCTATAGCCATGAATCAAATAAATATAAATATGTTTTTTATTTCAAAGACTTAGTTACTAACTTAATATTCAAATCATTGTGATGCAATTGTGCCACAGAAAATCAACTACCTAGGAATTAGCTTAACCAAGTGTGTAAATAACCTATACTACTAAATAAAACTACAAGACACTGCTCCAAGAAATAAAAGATTATACGAGGGAATGGAGACACATTCCCTGCTCATGGATGGGGAGAATTAACATTGCCAAAATGGTAATACTCCCTAGAATTTTTTACAGATTCAATGCGGTCCCTATAAGGGATAAATGTGACATTCTTCAAAGAAATTGACCAAACACTCCCTGAAATTTGTATAGAATAATAAACCCCCATGGATAGCTAAAGCTTAGCAAAAGAAGATGAGAAGAATCAACTTTCCCAGCTTCAAACTGACTACAAAGCAGTAGTAATTAAAACAGCGTGGTATTGGATAAAAACAGTCCTGTGGACCTATGGAATAGAGTTGAGTATCCTGATACCCACCCTCAAACACATGATCAGTTAATTCTTAATAAAGATGTAAAGAGTCCAAAACGGAGCAAGGAAAGTCAACAAATGGTGCTAGGAAAACTGGGCAGCTACATGTAAAAAATGAATTTGGAACTCTGTCTAACACCATGTACAAAATCAGATCAAAATGGATTAAAGATCTCAATATCAGACCTGAATCCATAAAGTACATTGAAGGAAATATAGGAAATATCCTCTATGACATTGAAGCTAAAGGCATCTTCAAAGATGAAACACCACTAACAAAGAAAAGGGAAGCAAACATAAACATATGGGACTACATGAAACTAAAAAGCTTCTTCACCTCAAAAGAAACAGTGACCAAGATACAAAGACAGTCCACAGAATGGGAAAGAATTTTCACCCAATACCCATCTGAGAAGGGTTTAATATCCAGGATTTATCAGGCACTGGTAGAACTTTACAAGAAGAAAACAGCCAACCCCATCAAAAAAATGGGGAAAGAAATCAACAGAAACTTTGACAAGGAAGAAATTTGAATGGCCAAAACCTATATGAAAATTGCTCATCATCATTAGTCATCAGAGATGCAAATCAAAACAATGATGAGATATCATCTAACACCTGTGGCACTGGCACATATCAAAACAGCAAGGACAAGTGTTGTGTGGATACAGGGAGAAAGGAACTCTCATTCACTGTTGGTGAGAATGTCGACTGGTACAACCTTTTTTGGAAAATAATATGTTCATTCCTCCAAAGACTAAAATTTGAGCTCCCATTTGGCCCAGCCATACCACTCCTGGGGATATACCCTGGGAAGCCAAAAACACAGTGGGAACACCGTCTACCTTTTTATTTTCATAGCAGCACTATTCACAGTAGCCAGAATCTGGAAACAACCAGAGTGCTCTAGAACCGATGACTGGATAAATAAACTTTGGTACATCTACACAATGGAATACTATGCAGCTGCTAGGAAAAATGAAGTTATGAAATTTACTTATAAGTGAATGGGCATGTAGAGGATCATAATGAGTGAAATTAGCCAGAAGGAAAAGGACAGATATAGAATGACTGCATTTATTTGTGGGATATAAAAAATATAACATGATACCAATATCCAAGGCCATACAAAACATGGATCAGGAGGTCTCATCAGTTGGTAGAACCTACTGCAAATGTGTGGGAGTCAGAGGTTAGGTAATACAGAGAAAGGAACTGTGTACTAATAATTATTGTAAATAATAACACCAGTATATAACTGAGCATTGAAAGTAGGCAAAAAGGATATACATATAACTAAATGTGTGCATTGCAATCCACAATGTGTAATAGAAGGGAGAGACAGAGAGACAGAGAGACAGAGAGAGAGAGAAGTGAAAATTGCCTTTACAGAGACGCAGGCTGGGGGAGGGGGAAATCAGGGGACATTAGTGGAGGGAAAAAGGCACTGGTGGAGGTATGGGTGCTGGAACACTGTATGACTGAAACCCTAGTATGAACACTTTTGTAACTGTATATCTCATAGTGATATAATATAATTTTTAAAAAATTATGTAGTAATTGTGTATTATTATTAATTATTTATTAATTGTGAATTAATTATGTATTATTTATGTATTAATTATGTATCAACACATATATACAACTGTCTTATAAATACTAAGAAAATCAACGGTATTCATACTAAAACATAAGCAAAGATAGAGGAACTTAGAGCAGCTTGGAGAAGCACTAGTGAGACATTTTTCTAATACTGAAGCTTAAAAATTAGTATTAAATAGAGGTCAAGCCCTCGAACCTGAAGAATATGGGTTGTCATGATGTTGCTCATGATAACTTTTGTGATGAGACTATGAAAATCAATCCACAGAAAAAAAGCCTACATCTTAATGGGCTGGAAGACGTGCTGTGCATCCCGAAGGTCTATGTTCAATAATAGAACCACAGTGCCCTTGAGTACCTAGTGCCCATGAGCAACCCTTAGTACCGAGCTAGGAATATCCACCAGGTATGACCCCAAACAAACAAAAAAATTGAAATTTTTCACCCCTGGAAAACAACAGAAATGAATGCTAGATCTTTTAATAATCCGACTAGCTCTGAGAATCAGAACAAATCAGATAAATTCTTTCAATCTCAATTTCTGCACCACAGAGTAAAAGAAATTATATTGGGAACTATGCAGAATTATATTATGAAACCTATTTGATCAAATGTTCCATAATTCTATTTTAGGCACTTTGTGTCTTACAAAGTCTGGAATCTAAAGAAATGAATATTAAAAGGAAAAAGAAAGTTATGAAAGTAAATATCAGGCATCCAAATAGGTGCTTTCTTTCTTCATTAACACATCTCTAGCATCAAAAATAGTGTTGAACCCAAAAAGTTGTATTTAATAAATAAATAGTGAAACAAGGAAATTACTGTGTCTTTATCCTTTTTAGAAAAGAAGGTAATAAAGCGTTTAAAAAGTATACATTACATTAATACTAACAAAAAATTATTAGGATTTCTTAGTAATTCCTTAAGTTACCAACCATGTAAACACTAATATATTTAACAGTTTACTTCCATGGAAAGTATCTTATTTAATAAAATATTATCCTCAATGATGAAAAAAAGTTAATTACTTTAAGAATTATGACATTTTATAAATTCCTCTTAATGTGTCTATTTTAAATTCTTGTTCCTCTTTTAATGATCCAAGATGTTGATAAGATGAATAAAAACAAAAATACAACGAATTTATGTGGAGTTGAGTAGAGATGACATCCCAAGTTAAAAACCTGTGAAGATCATCTAATCTCATGAGAATAACTGCAACCAATATCTCCATCAGTAATTAATGACAATTTAATGTTGTTGCAATTAAAGTGCAATAGCATAGATTTAAAAGAACAAAGAATACCTTTTGATCAAATAAGAAAGTGAGTCTTGTACTTACAGAGGACTGGACAAATATTCTGCTTTTTAAACTTATTTCTAGGACTTCAAAGGTCCAGTTACAATTCTACTGGAACCGGGACGGAGCGATAGTCCAGCGGGTAAGGTGTTTGCCTTGCACGCGCTGGCCCATGCTGGCAGGGTTTGATCCCTGGCATCCCATATGGTCCCCTGAGCACCACCGGGGTAATTCCTGAGTGCAGAGCCAGGAGAAACCCCTGAGCATTGTCAGGTGTGACCCAAAAAAGCAAAAAAAAAAAAAAACCTCTACTGGAACTTAAATTCTTTTGAGGCATGCAAAACAGTTTCATCTGATCAACACTGTTCATGAAATTTATTCACCAACGCACCATTTCAATACATTAAAACTAGACTCAGCTCACTGGACACTTTAAAAAGAGAAGTATTGTTAGAAAAGACTCAAAGGGGAGAAGAAAGTTGTGCAATGTCTGTAATTTTTTCAACTGAACCTAAAAAATACTTAGATGAAACCTATGGATTGAGTCTATTATTCCCATCTATAACACCACAAAATGTGTGTTAGCTCTGAAAGCAGTGCAAAATATTACTAGAGGAATGTGATACCTGGAAAAATTGACTAAGCAGGCTCTGGAGAGAGCTTAACAGCTAGAGAGAGCTATGTGCACTGTATACATTTTTATAAATTGGGCCCAGGAGTTATGTTGCTCATTTTATCAAAGACCTTTCTTCCTTTTTATAGCTAAAATAGCACTTTATATCAAAATGATTTCTTTTCCTAGCTTTCAAATTTGTAAAGAGAAATTTGTTTAGAGAAAAATAGTAAAACTCATTGTAAGAAAGAATCAATATGTGCCCATACATAGCCTATTTCCTCATTCAAAAACCTCCCAAGAAGCTATGGTACCACAGTTATAGTACAGCAGGTAATTGTAGAAGTACTCACTCTACTCCATTTATCTGACCCTTTTCCAGGAACGACTGTTTCCTATGCTCCGTGAGCACACATGAACAGTATTTTTTGTACTAATAAGCACAAATTTTGAACTGAGCTTTCAATTGGTCCTAAGGACAGGACCAATGTGCATTATGCCCAAAGTATTCACTTCTGTAATACGTATTAAGTACAAAAATGTCATTCACCATCATAGTCTTGCCTTATTCTTAGCTACTGATTTTTATTGTTCATTTCCATTTTCATCTCTACACTTTGAACTCTTATGATTTTGACTCCAGACAACAATGACTCCAATTCTAATCTTAGCCTCACATCACTTCAGACACTCTCTATAGCTTAAACCCTGTGCCCACAATATCAACGCATAACCAGCAAAAAATGATGAAGAGTTTTCAGAAGACTTATGCTTACCTTTTATCTAGTAGATACTTTTATTTGTTTCTTCAAATTTTAAGTGGAATTCAACAATGGTAAGGAAAATAAAGGCAAGAAAATCAAATGGGGCAACATTAAACTAAAAAATTTCTGCCCAACAAAAGAAACTTGCATCAACCATAAAACAATCTGAGAGAAGAGGAGAAGATATTTGCATATAACTTGTCAAACAAAGGGGTCATTGTTGGAATGGGCCCGCTGATATAAGCCAGAAGCGAGCCTCACCTGGTATGGGGGGCAGCAAGCAGGTCAGGAAGAAGGAACTGCTTAACATATGGACCCTTCACATGGCTCAGGCCAGGTTCTGAGACTTCTGGTACACGCCCAAGAGGGAGGGGTTCCACCTCTTTTGAGTTCTGTCTCCCAGTTAAGAATAGACCCAGTAGGAGAGGGTCAGACACAGAATGCACTCATTTGCGTGACATAAAAACACAGTATGAGACTAATATCGAAGGACAGGAAAAATAGGGGCCAGGAGGACTGGTCCATGGTTGGAAGCTTGGCACAAGTGTGTGGGAGTAGGGAGGCAGTTAGTTAGGATAGAGAAGTGACCACTATAACAGTAACAATAGTAGTTGAAAATGATCACTCTGGACATAAAGTGCTGAAACAGGTAAAGGGATATGCATGATAACCTTTCAGTATCTATATTGTAAGCCATAATGTCCAAAAGAGAGGGGGACGGGAGAGAGGAAGGGGTAGGAGAGTAACTGGGGACATTGCTGGTGAGAAATTTGTGGTACACTGATGAAGGGATGGGTGTTGGAACATTGTATGAGTGAAACCAAATTATGAACAACTTTGTAACTGTGTATCTCACAGTGATTCAATTAAAATGAATTAATTAACAACAACCAAAAAAATTAAAAAGAAACATAACAGAATTGATCCTCACGATTGAGTTGGTGGGGGTTGAAAGGGATGGCACTGGGGTCCTTGAGGGAGGGAGGTATGTACAGTGGTAATGCTTACAGTATGCCTGAGAAAACATTACTAACAATATTATAAATCAAAGAATCTCAATTTAAAAAATTTTAAGTTTAGGGGCCCAAGCGATAGCCCAGCGGGTAGGGCGCTTGCCTTGCACGTGGCCGGCCTGTGCCGGCCGAACTGGGTTCGATCCCCAGCATCCCATATGGTCCCCTGAGCACCGCCAGGAGTAATTCCTGAGTGCAGAGCCAGGAGAAACCCTGAGCATTGCCAGGTGTGGCCCAAAAGGAAAACAAACAAACAAATAAATAAATAAATAAATAAAAAATAAATAAATATAGATAAAAAATAAATAAATAAATAAATGAACAGGTAGATAGATAAATAAATAAATATTAGGTAAATAAATGGATGGATAAATAAATAAATAAATAGAATAAAAATTTTTTAAGATTAAAACTCAGCTACAGTCTCATCAACTATAACTTGTGACCTGGAAAATCTACAATACGGAGACCTGATGACACCTCCAACCTGACCAGCGCAACCTCCTGGTTCCCTACCCTAATCCTGAACATGTGTAAACCCCAGGCAAATTGTGATACCATTATCGAACTCAATGCTATAAAAAGACTGGGGAGAATCTGGTGATGTTATTGTAAAATATGGGGGTGTAGTACATGGGACGGCGTGATGAATTAAAAAAAAGACAAAAACAGGGGCCGGAGCGATAGCCCAGAGGGTAGGGCATTTGCCTTTGCAGCCAGCCTATGGCAGCCGAGTTTGATCCCCAGCATCCCATATGGTCCCCTGAGCACTGCCAGGAGTAATTCCTGAGTGCAGAGCCAGGAATAACCCCTGAGCTTGCTGGGTGTGACCCAAAAAGAAAAAAAAAAAGACAGAACAGGTGGAGGGGGACTTTGGGTGAAAGATGTTGCCTCCATGTTAATCATATTGTTTTCATGTTAATCTTACCGGGTTGCAAGAAATTCTGTACACAGAAAAAGGACTAAGGTAGAGGGAAACTGACTTTAATGACAGCTCTGATGGGACTGCTTGTTATCTTAATGATCTTTGGACCCTTCGTTTTCAATTGAATTATTTAAAGCTGTGATTATGCTTAGCCAGGCCACAGGTGCTATAGCCAAAACCCAGTCCAAGTATAGTAAGTAGGTCCATGTGAATGGAAGGTATTCAGGAGGGCACTATGTAAGAGAAGCCTCTGGGCTAGTGTCCAATGACAGATAACTACTTCTCAGGGAGAGGGAAACCTAAGACAGGCTTAGTCCCTATGCCCTATGCCCTTGCATAAAGTTGTATGGTCTGCCTCCATTTTTTTAAATAAAAAACAAAAGGGGATATGTTGGGTTCTGAGCTGCTAGCCTTAGGGTCCAGCACTTCCACATAAGGGCCCAGCACTTTCCCACCAAAGGCCCAAGGGCAGGGAAGCACAAAACATCTGTGCTTATCCAAGCTAAGGTGAGGCAGAATGTGCCTGGTCTTCTGACTCTTCTGACCTCTGATCACAGGAATATGCAAAGCAATGATTATTATCTTGCAAATGCTAAATCTGTGACTGTTATTTGTTGCAATGGCCCAGGAAATTGCAAATGCCATGTGACTTGCATTTGTATTTCCTACACCCAAATATTGTACAAAAGGCTTAAACTGTGCTCATTAAAAAAAAAAGAAAATTAAGTTTATTAAGGCAACAATGTCTAATATGACAAATACCTTTCTGTTGCACATTGAAATTTTTTATCTTAATGTAATAAAGCAAATTACATTAACATTTCCTAATAAATTATTCTTGCATTTAAAAAAAAGACTATTACCAGTGATATCAGCTGGACACAGATGCAGATACACCAGGCAGAGCTGCTACCAGCTCTCCTCCTTGCTACTCGCTGTACTCCACTGACCACGAGGGGTCAGGGACTATGCGGCCAAGGAATTCATCTGCAAATTGCCAAGAATATTCTACCCAAATTGGAACGAAATCCTCTTTGTTACTATAGAAGTGAATGCAGAACAATCACCCAGGGAAGAATATCTGACATCATGTTCAAAATTACAGCTGCATGTAAACCACAGTGCTACTTTTGGGAATCCATCCGAGGGATATTCTCATACATATCACAGGATATGTATTCAACCATCCACAGGAGAATTATCTATTATAGTAAGAAACTGAAAACAATCCAAGTGTGTAAAAATATAGGAGTGCTCAGATAAAGTATGGTACATCCAGAAGGTGGAATATAATGTAGATGTAAAAGAGAAGGAAGTTCTTATTTTAATACAGAAAGATTTCCTATATGTATTTAGCAACCATAAAGAAAGGCATAACATAGCACATCTCATCTTTTATGGGTAAACGATAAATAAGAACACACATACATACTTATTTGTATATACAAAAGTGCAGAAAGAATAAACAAGAGGATGATGATCACATATAAAAAGAAGACAAACAGGGTAGACTAACACAGGATAGCAGAAAAATATTTAAATTTAGATTTATCTTTGTCTCATTTCTATTTTTACCTCTATAGCAAATGTTTTAACTGAACAAAAGGAGGTTTTAAGATTCCTTATTCAGGGCCAGAGAGAATACACTATGGTAGGGTTGCATGTGTTGCATTTGGCCAGCCCATTTGGCACCATCTGGTTCCTAAGCACCACCAGGAGAGATCCCTGAGCACAGAACCAAGAGTAAGCCTGAGTAGAGGGTGTGCCCTCAAACAAAAATAAGGTATTTTAAATTTTTAAAATACTATATTTTTAAAAAAGGAGTTTCTAATTTGAATTGGTCAATTAAAGATTTATTCTTAACATGAATCTCATTTGAGAAGAGGTACTTTTGTTGAAGACTGTGGCTTTGGGACCAGTTCCTTTAAACTAAACAAGGGTAATGTTCTGGTGTCACTGATTAATGTTCCCTCATTAATATATGGACTCCTATAGTTCCCAAGTTTGGCCTGTTTCTGAGAGGTGAGGCATGTAGTGTGTTTCCCCTTTTTCAGCCAGACTGAGAGTATCATCATCGCACTGTTTTATACTTGCATATCAGGAGATCTGTTCTGTTTTTTTATGTTAATTGGAATCCGCTGCTTTGGGTTCTGACATAGGCATTTAGCACTAACAGTCAATTGCTCTTTCCTCAGCCATCTGGCAAAAGAGTTGAAACCAGCAATTTTCTGAGTCAGAATTAGACATCTGAAAATGAATGTGCACATAGGGCAAACCCATTAGAAGTGCAGAATGAAAAAAGGGGGCAGGTAGTGTGATGCTATAAAACCTATTCTGGAGTGATGTGATTTCAGAAAAGGGACTCCCTACTGGTGTTTGGGTTTCCTAATAACACCATCCACCCCCACAGGCAGCAAGAAACTCCTAGGGATAAACAGTCTCCCTCCCTTAATTCCCACTTGAACAGCTAGTAATACTCTAACTTAGGTATCCTTTCCCTCTCTTCTCTGGATAATAGTACTCCAGTAATTGTTACCTTAAGTTCATGAACAACTTATTTATAAAAATTTTAGGACGTGTGGAACACGGAATTGTTTGAATCATCTTCTGACCTCCAAGCTCTCTATTACTGCTGTTCCTTCAATTATTATATTTATTTTCCATTGGCAAGTTCAGGCTACTCACAAGGCTTAAGGTTCCCATGAAAACAGTATTTGTTTAGTTCTTGAACTAGACCATCTCCAAATATTAATTTTTATTCTTTTAACATGGGTCCCACTTTTGGCTGCACTTCACTCTTATTGGCAAAACAGCACTAGTAACTATATATCTGTCTGTTATTCCCTGTATGCAGACTGAAGACCCTCCTAGTAAAGTAGTGGGAATGATGAAAACTTGGAAAGGACATTCCGTTACCACCACCACTACCAACGCCAATGACTCAACAGTGACAAAGTAAACCTAAAATGTCATTCAGTAAGACAAAAATCATGTCACCTTCAGATTGTTGATTACGTCATCCCTGAATCATCCACCCATTGGTAACACCCATTATGCCATAATCATCCTCTTCCTCAAAAATGCACATAAAATATGCAAGCGCTCATGTGGTAATTCAGTCCTGAGCTGCAGCTGTGGTCAGAATGCCTACTCTTGTGTCTTCCCAAAGAGAAACTATGAACTGCCTTGAGGCATTTTCCATCAGCTTAACTCCTTGAATCCCCATTCCACTCTGGACTCATATCCGCCTCCAAGGAGGAAAGGTATCAGAGTCTGGACACAATATTAAAACACAGGATGAGAAGTACAGACTTTCCAGGCACTTAATATTTGCTGTGTTACCTTTCCCTTTTTTTTCTCACTCTGTTGTAAAATGGGTCAATGTTCTATATAACTCCAGAGATTAATTTTCTCTGAGAGCCTTTCTTTTCTGTAACTTCTGTAATAACTTGCTTGTCAAGGTTATTGAGGCTATATCACATTAATTTTCCCTAGAACAATATTTTGCTGGCTCGTCTTTCATTTTCTATAAAGTGTCTTTCATCTCTATTTTGCCTGATGATTACGTTGTTATCTCTTTTCCCCTATTTTTTGGATTTTCCATAATAATTCTGTAATCTAAAAAGCAATTATATGTTTCAAAGGGCAAAATAATTCACTGCTGCCCATTAAAACCCAGGCACTATGTTTTATTAGGCAATTCCCTGTGGGGAAACAGTGGCTAGGACAGTGGTCAGGTTTGCACATGTTGGCTTCTCTCCTCTGTCAGACTCAGTGCACTTGCTTTATTTTTCTTCACTTCCCACTCAAATCAGTTGTCTATGGCTTGACTATAAATCCCAGACTAATCTAAATCAGAGCAAAGCTGGGGTTTGGGATGTAGTGTCTACTGCAATGAGGTAAAAAGGAATGAAAAGACTGATGAGATACTTGAAAATGTATTCACGGTCTCTAAGGTTGGAGACAGCCTTCATAATGAGTGTAAGCCTGTAGTCCACTTTTAGATCCACCATGCAGGTCAGTGCTCATCTGATGGCATATTTTTCTCCAAACCAAGCACAGATCACTTAAATGTGAGCATCTTCCTAGACCATCAGACACAATTTTGCTTCCCCGAACATTACAGTCAATATCAACATGATTGAATTTGGAACATTCATGGTCTCATAGTCATTGTATCGGTCATTGTGCAGAACTCGATTTCTTTGAAATTCTATTTTTGTATTCTAACCCATAGCCATACTTTCAGACAATGAAAAACGGCAGGCCTCACCATGTCAATCACAAAGAAGCTTTATATTTAAAAAAAAGTTATTATTTTTCTGTCTAACTTGAAAATATGAGAGTTCTGACTCTTCAGTCTTCCAATGCAATGAGGATGCTCTTTTCAGATAGGCTATATACTTTGAAGGTTCTACCAAGCCTCACCTCACTCTCAGAAAATAGACTCATTTACATTTCCTGCCTGATTTTCTAGATTGCACCATTAGTTTCAGTTTTCCTAGAGATTTTCCTACGCTTTATCTCAGCACCTTCCATCTTTCATTCATTGTCTTTATCTCATTTGCATATTTTATGTAGCCCAGTTCCCTTGGCCAAGTTTCTTTCTGACTGTGATATCACCTTGCACAGTCTTCTACTCATTCTTTGCTAAAATCAGGAAGGTGACCTAACATCAAGAACATAGGAAACCCAAGGGGTCGTCTGTGGGTGTTCTGATGTTCACTTTCGGTATTTCAAAAAGAGTGTCACACCATTCTTGCAAACATTGTCCTAAAGCTTCTTTTTAAAATTAGTGAAGTTCTTTAGAAATCTAATGCTAAGTCCTTCAGGCCTGTGACCTATCCATTTGTTTGGCACTAAATGTCTCCTGAGATGAAGCAAAGTCCTGAGAAGAAAATGAGATAAAATGCCTTGACCTTCAGATGTGAGATCTCTCCTTTCTTTCTAAGCCTGTCGCTGGTTCTGATTATTTTTATCATTTTTCAAAGCAGCAACATTTATTTCCTCTGCTTCAGTGAGCTGTGCAGATGCAAGGTCTAGAAGGAATATTTAGTGGTCGCCATGGTTACCATTAGTCATATGAAGTTGTAAGCTAGTGTGCTGATTTCTCTCTTTGCAGCTGTAAAAAGAAAGCCCACTCCAAAAAAAGCAAGCCTACTGAGGCTCTGATGACTTTAATTCTGTAATATACACAACTCTCTAGTAATTTATCTTGATCTCTGAGTTTAATTTGTACTTTAAAGATTTTAAGCAGAGAAACTTTCTTAGAACTTAAAAACTGGAAGGAAACTTAAAGATAAGTTAGTCTCAGTCTCTCATCTCATAAATAAGCAAGTAAGGTTCAGGAAAGAAAAGGGTTTGGGGTCAACACAGCAAGTTAATTGACTATCAAATGTATATAATTAGTAGGTACATGGGTTCATTCTATCTTCCGTCTTAATCTAAGCCTAGGTAACATAAACATTAGAATGGACCATTTCTATCCAAGTTCAGCACAAGGAGAGAAATCTGACCTGTCTCAGAGGAGATCACTTGTATCACTTGTATTACTATCTTCCCGTTGTTCATTGATTTGTTCGAGTGGGCACCAGTAACATCTCCATATGTCCTGTTGCAAACAATTGTAACCCAAGAGCATCTGCTCGCTCCAGGAACACAAAGAGCCTCAAACCATTCCTTCAGGTCACTGGTTTTTGGCATATCAAATACAACATGGGTAGCTTGAAAGGCTCTGCTGTCGGTGGTATACTCTCAGTAGTGGGCTTTCATCTCGAGCTTTATTGATGAACCTCAACAGGGAGAAATCTGCTGTTCTCTTAAGTGGAGCTCTGAGGAGCTGTGGAGTCTGGATGTTGAGAATGACTGACCTCATAGAGTAGGAGTTCCCCTGGCTTTTTGCTAGGCTCACTGGGATGATGGGCCATGGCTAGAAACTGCCTAGACTGTATTCAGCGTATAAATGTGAAAGATTCTGGGAAGGACCTGGTCCTAACTTCCAGTATTATCTAAGACTGCCGTGTGGGCGCAGAGTGGCCGGGTGGTGGCACAGCCATGGGTCTGGAGTGTCTCTCTTCCAGAGTTGCTGGCTGTGATGGTGGGGAGCTCGTAGCCACACCTTCTGACACGGAGGTGGAGGAGTGGGTGGAGGAGCCCAAATCCCCACTCCAAGTCTAGCCAGCGTGGTCATCCCCACACCGACTGAGCAAACCCTTGGAGCTATGTCGGACTCCGCCAGGGGTTGGCAGAGCCATTTACCGCCCCCCGGAGCTCCACGGGTTGCTTCCTTGTGGGAGCAGTGGCACAGCTGTGGGTCTGGAGTGTCTCTCTTCTGGTGTTGTGGGCACAGCTGTGAGTCTGGAGTGTCTCTCTTCCGGGGTTGCTGGCTGTGGTGGTGGGAGCTCGTAGCCATGCCTTGGACTCCTCAGAGGAGATAGATCTTTCAAAGTTTGAGCCCCAAACTCAAATTATCTCCAGGACCATTGGACTTGGAATATCAATTGAGCTTCACAATTGATTTAAATCCACATGGTAACTATTTCAAAATGTAGCTCTTTTCTGCTGGTACTGACCAGCTTTCTGAAAAGTATGTGTCCCACCAGTACTTAAATTAAGTAAAGAATGTTACTTTTATTCTATGGTTTTGCAATTGCATGAATGTAAAATAACCTCAAAAATATATTTAGACAATATTCATAAAGTCTCCTGGTGTCTTTTATTTAAGATGCTTTTCTAACTTGCTCATGAATTCAACGTTTAACAAGTTTGCCTGAATAATCTCAAATTAGATGACCTGAACAAATACTTTCATTCAGAACTAGGTTCTAAGGACAATTCCTCATTAAGAGGAGGTACAGTCCCTCAGAGGAGAAGCTAAAAAAGAAAGGGAAAATGTTGGAATGAATTATTATTTTAAAAAGTAGTGACGTATTCAAAAGATGAGGATTGTTATGGTCTAAATGTTCGGTGGCATCCTCAAATTCATATGTTGAAGTCCCAATCCTCCATGTGACTGATAGAGATAGGGCTGAAAGGAAATTACAGGGTTAAATGATGTTATGATAATGGATTCTAAAATGAAGACCACATCCCTTGGTGATACAGATATATATTCTGTTCTACATGCTGTTCTTAAGATATTGATATTCTTTGTTATTCCACTTTCCTGAACATATACATGTCTTTAATTAATTATCCACTAATAAAATAGTTAAGAAGAAATGCTGTGTAACATCTAAGGTTTGATCATAAAAACACTCAAAGCCATGCCTTGGTTCTTTGATTACTTCCTTTCAAACATTTGATAAACAGTAATATACCATAATCAGGCAAAAGAGTAATACCTGAGATATGCAAATTACTCATAAATGTCATTGACAAAAAAATCCCATCAAAAATGGTGTGGGGGGAAACAAAATAGACGCTTCACCAAAGGACATATCATTGGGACAGCAGCATATTTTAAAAAAAACAGCTCATTATCATTAATGATTTTTAAAATGCAAATCAAAATGACGATGAGATCTTACCTTACATTTGTAATCATTGTCTATACCAAAGTGCCAGAAACTAAAGAGATGGTATAGTGTGAAAACTAAGGAACCCACAGTCTGATAGTAAAAATGTAAATTGGCCCAATTTCTAAAGGAAACAGGATGGGGATTTTACAAAATAGCTAATAATTCCATATTCTCCAGCAAGTGCATCCCTAAAATCTATCCCAAAAAAAAAAAAAAAAACAAAACCACATTTTAAATGATGCATGCACAGCAATTTTTTCTTTTTTTCTTTTTAATTATACCACCATGAGATATGCAATTACAAAGATGTTCACGTTTGGGTTTCAGTCATACAGTGTTCCAGCACCCATCCCTCCACCAGTGCCCATTTCCCACCACCAGTGCCCCAATTCCCTCCTTTCTCCCCTAGCCTACATCTATGGCAGTTTCTTTATCTCTCTTCTCTCTCTCTCTCTCTCTCTCTCTCTCTCTCTCTCTCTTCATTCTCTTTCACACTGTGGATTGCCATACATACATATATTTAGAGGTTATTGTGTGTATCTTTTTGCTGTATTCAATGCTCAATTCTAGCCAGGCATATCACTTTTGACAATTATTAGCATATTGTCATAGATACACCCGGCAGAGCAGAAACCAGCTTTCCCCGTGGAACCCTCTGCATTCCATGGACCACGAGAGCAACTTCCAACCCGAGTCCCCAATCCCCATGGAGCCTCGGAAGAGCCCAGAGAAACCCCCACACCTTGCTGGCAGCGGTCTTCACCATCCACATTCCGCAGCTCGTAAGATCTCCCACCCAACAGATTAATCCAGTCTCCAGCCAGGCTTGTCAGAAACTCAGCCTACAAGGACCCACCCTGCAGAGACCTGCCCTTGAGAGGAGAGTATTTCAAGTCCAGGAATGCTTGAGCCACAGACACAGATACAACCGGCAGAGCAGAATCCAGCTTTCCCTGTTGGCGCGTGGCCGCTCAAGTGCTCTGGAGATTTACCTCCAAATTACCATGAATATTTTACCATGAATGCTACCCTCACGGCAGAGCCTGGCAAGCTACCAGTGTTGTATTTGATATGCCAGATACCAGTAACAATTATAGACCTCATTCCCATGACCTGATGGAATGGTTTGAGGCTCTTTATGTTCCTGGAGCAAGAAGGTGCCCTTGGGCTCTACTTGCATGAGACAGGTCATATGGAGATGTTACTGATGCCCGCTCGAGCAAATCGACTATGAACGGGAAGATAGTGATAGTGATAGTGATTCTACCCACCCCTCTGAGAGAGCCCCAAAAAGTAATGAAAGTATAGCGCCTGCATAGCAGAGCCTGGCAAGCTGTCCGATGCGTGTCTGATATGCCAAAACCAGTAAGAAAAATATTTATTTTCCTGACCCCGAAAGAGCCCTTAATACTGCAGCAGTAAGAAAGGCAAACAAGCCGTGCCTGATAAAATTTCACGGCCATCCTAGGCTGCCAAACGAAGAAGGAATAAAATGACTGTCTGTACTTTCAATGCAGGTACACTGGCATTGGAAGCATATATTGAGGATCTGATGGTGCAAACGCAAAAAGATCAAGTACAACATCATTGGTCTGACTGAGACGAGGGAGGCATCAGTCGCATCATGCTGTATTTGACACAGGAGAAGAATTGTTCCTTGGAACATGTGACAAAAAAGAGGCATCAGTGGCATTGGTGTCCTTGTCAACACAAACATGGCCGTCAACATTGATTCATTTGAATGCCTAACAAACCGAATAGGATGATTACACTTGAAGAGATGTGGCCCACTGCCAGTAGTTTCTATCTTCATTGTCTACGCACCAACATCCACATACAAAGGAGATGAAATTGAGAAATTCTACATGGAACTGGAGGAGTTCTAAAAAAAAGATCACACCTTCTACAAGATCATAGTCAGTGATTTTAATGCCAAGATAGGACTGAGAAGATTGGCTGAGGAACTCCACATTGGGACCCATGGCCTAGAATGGAACAAACAGGGTGAGAGACTGTCTGAGTTCATCATGTCCACCAAGAGCATTCATGGGAACTCACAGTTCCAGAAGGCTGAAACGAAACGTTGGACATGGGAATCTCCTGGTGGACAGTTCCACAATGAAATTGACCACATAATCTTCAATCAACGGTTTTGTCTGACCGATGTTGCTGTCGCGCCCCAAATCCCAAACAGGATCAGACCACCAACTCCTTCGTGCAAAATTCTACTTCCCACAACAGGGAGAAAAGGCTGCAAAATTAAAAGAAGAGAACTCCCAGAACAACCACCAACTGGGAACTCTTTGGTACCATTGCAGCAACATGGGAAGATACCACCATTGACGACATCAATGAAGAATACAACGGACTGGTTCAGCACCTCCATGATTGTGCAAAGAATGCCGAGAGTGAGAAAGACACAAAAAGGACGCCTGTCTTCAGAAACTCTCGAGCTCATTCGCCAACATTGCAAGGCGCGAGACTCAGGGAGACCAAATGCTAACGTCCAAGCTTTGCTAAACGGTGCAGAGAAGCGATAAAAGAAGACCTCAAAGACAGAAGAGCAGAAATACTGGAAGATGCAGCAGAAGCCGGGAAAAGCATTCGCACTGCCCGCCTGTCCTTTGCCAACTATAAGACCAAGATGACTGCCCTCCGACGCCCTGATGGATATATCACATCTTCCAGAAAGGCAATGGAGAAGATTATCCAGGACTTCTACTCAAATCTCTTTGATAGCCATATCCACCTGCCCACAAACCAAATTCCAAAGGATGGATATGTCATTCCCAATGTTCTCCCTTCTGAAATCCGACATGCCATCTCGTCAGTAAAGAAGGGAACAGCACCAGGTCCAGATAAAAGTCAGACCCGAACACCTGAAGAATCTGCCATCGGTACTCATCAATACACTAGCTCGGCGCTTCACACACTACCTGTCCGAATGCAAGGTACCCTCCCAATGGAAAACCAGCAGGACAGTTCTACTGTTCAAGAAGGGAGACATTCACAACATCGGCAATTATCGCCCCATCTGCCTGTTGTCCGTCATCTACAAGCTGTTTACACGAGTCATCCTGAACAGGATTGGCAGAACACTAGATGAAGGACAACCATGAGAGCAAGCTGGCTTCCGGAAAGGATTCAGCACAATCGACCATATCCGCACAGTAACAAAGCTCATTGAGGTTTGTAGGGAGTACAAGATGCCACTCTGTCTCACGTTCATTGATTTACAGAAAGCCTTTGATTCTGTGGAGACTGAAGCAGTCATCGAAGCCCTAGCCAAACAGGGTGTTCAAACCCAATACATCAAGATCCTTCGTGAGCTGTATTACGGATTCACCACCAGGATCTCACCATTCTACAAAAGAAGTGTTCATTGATGTCAAAAGAGGGGTTCGACAGGGTGATACCATTTCACCAAAACTCTTCAGCGCCACCCTCGAGAACATCATGCAACAATTAGAATGGGAAGGAATGGGAGTGAAGATAGATGGTCGGCAACTACACCACCCTGCTTCGCTGATGACATCGTTCTAATAACACCAAACATTAACCAAGCGGCACAAATGCGGGCTGAGTTTGACCGAGAATGTGGAAAGATAGGTCTACAGCTGAATCTCAGGCAAAACTATGTTCATGAAAAATGAACTAGTTCCAGAGGTCCCATTCACTCTCAATGGAACAAACATCTCTGAATGCAGCAGTTATGTGTTCCTAGGTCGAGAAATCAACATGATAAACGACCTAAAACCTGAGCTGTGCAGGAGGAAGAGAGCAGCATTGAATGCCTTCAAAGGCATCGAAGAAATAGCTAAAAGGACAAAGAACCTCCAGCTCAGGGCACATCTCTTTGACTCCACCATTCTCCCTGCATTAACATACGCCTCAGAGACCTGGGTCCTACGAAAGCAGGATGAGAATGCTATCTGGGTCTCCCAGAGAGGAATCGAAAAGAGCTATGCTTGGAATATCACGCCTCACTCAAGTGAGAGAAGGAATCCGGAGTTCCGACCTCTGTCGCTATTCCAGAATCAGGGACACTGTCTTGTTTGCCAAGGCATCGAAAATCAGATGGGCTGGACATGTAATGCTATTTGGAGACAACCACTGGACTAGAGCCATTACTGACTGGATCCCACGGGATGTCAAAAGATCATGTGGCCGCCCACCCACAAGATGGTCAGACTTCCTTGTCAAGACCCTGAAGGAACGGTTTGAGGCTCTTCATATTCCTGAATCAACCAGATGCCATTGGGCTACATTGGCACGTGATAGGGTCCAATGGAAATGTTACTGGCGCCCCGCTTGAGCAAATCGATGAATAACGGGATTCAAGGGATCAAGTGATCAAGTGATTAGCATATTTTTCCCTTCTCTGGGTTACCTAACCTCCTAACTCCCACTCGTTTGGGGCAGATTCCACCTTTGAGAAGACCTCCTGATCCATGTTTTGCCTGACCATGGATATTGGTATCATACTATATACATATATATGTATATGGTTTGACCAAAATATATATTTATTTATATCAGGTAAATAAATGCATTCATTCTATATCTGTCCTTTTCCTTCTGGCTAATTTCACTCAACATGATCCCCTCCATGTCCATCCATTTATAGGCAAAATCATAACTTCATTTTCCTAACAGCTGCATAGTATTCCATCGTAAATAAATGTACCACAGTTTCTTTATCCAGTCACCAGTTCTTAATAATTTTTAAAATAATTTTTAAAATGATTTTTTAAAATCTGGTTGTATTCAGATTCTGGCTATTATGAATAGTGCTGCTGTAAAAATCAAAGTGTACATGGTGTTTCTTCTGTGTGTTTTTGGCATCCCACAGTATATCCCCAGGAGTGGTATGGCTGGGTCAATGGGAGCTCAATCTCTAGTCTTTGGAGGAATGTCCATATTGTTTTCCCAAAAGGCTGTACCAGTTGACATTCCCACCAACAATGGATGAGAGACCCTTTCTCCCCACTTCCACGCCAGCATTTGTTGTCCTTGCTGTTTTGGATATGTGCCAGTCTCTTGGTGTGAGATGATATCTCATTGTTTTGATTTGTGTCTCTCTGACGACAAATGATGATGAGCATTTTTTTCATATGTGTTTTGGCCATTCAAATTTATTCCTTGTCAGAAGTTTCTGTTCATTTCTTCTCCCCATTTCTTTATGGGGTGGCTGTTTTCTTCTTGTAAAGTCTACCAGTGCCTGATACATCTTGAATACTAAACCCTTATCAGATGGGTATTGAGTGAATATTTTTCCCATTCTGTGGACTGTCTTTGTAGCTTGGTCACTGTTCCTTTTGAGTTGAAGAAGCTTTATAGTTTCATGTAGTTCCATATGTTTATCTTTGCTTCTAGTTGTTTTGTTAGTGTGTTTCATCTTTAAAGATGCCTTTTGCTTCAATGATTTGAAGGGTTTTTCCTATATTTTCTTTGACATACTTTACAGATTCAGGTCTGATATTGAGATCTTTAATCCATTTTTATCTGATTTTTGTGCATGGTGTTAGGCAGAAGTCCAAATTCATTTTTTCACATGTAGCTGTCCAGTTTTCCCAGCATCACTTGTTGTAGAGGCTTTTCTTGCTCCATTTCATACTTTTTGCTCCCTTATCAAAGATTAAATGACCATGTGTGTTTTAGGATGGGTGTCAGGATACTCAAATCTATTCCATAGGTCCACTAGTCTGTTTTATTCCAATACCACACTGTTTTAATTACTACTGCTTTGTAGTACAGTTTGAATTTGGGAAAGGTGATGCCTCCATCTTTTTTTCCCCAAAGGACTGCTTTTGCTATCCATCAGGGTTTATTATTCCATACAATTTTCAGGAGAGTTGGTCGATTTCTTTGAAGAATGTCATGTGTATCCTTATAGGAACTGCATTGAATCTGTATAAAGTTCTAGGGAATATTACAATTTTGAGAATATTGATTCTCCCCATCCATGAGCAGGGAATGTGTGTCCATTTCCTTGTGTCCTCTTTTATTTGTTTAAGCAGTGTTTTTGTAGTTTTCTTTGTACAGTCCTTTACACACTTGGTTAAGCTGATTTTTTAGGTATTTGATTTTTTTCTGTGGCACAATTGTGAATGGAATAATTTTCTTAATATCCCTTCTTCTCTTCCGTTATTTGTATATAGGAAAGCCACTGACTTTTGGGTATTGATTTTGTATACTGCCACTCTACTGTAAGTATCTATTGTTTCTAGGAGCTATTTTAGAGAGTTTAGGTTCTCTAGATGTAATATCATATAATCTACAAATAGTGATAGCTTGACTTCTTCCTTGCCTATCTGGATGCCCTGTATGTTCTTTTCTTCTCTGATTGCTATGGCAAGTACTTCCAGTACTATATTGAATAGAAGTGGTGAGTGGGCAACCTTCTCTTGTCCCTGATCTTAGGGGAAGGCTTTCAATTTTTATCACTGTGCTATTATAGTAGCCAAGACCTGGAAATAATCCAGGTGCCCAGTGGTAGATGAGTGGAAGAAGTTGTATGTATTTCCAGGATGGAATATTACCAGCCATATTTCCACTAAAGAAGAAATGGAAGTTGAGCACATAACATATATGCTAAGTCATGTATGTCAGAAGGAGAAAGGCAAATACTAGATCATCTCACCCATGTGATATATACTTATTTTTTAAGCAAGGAAAGAGACAATAGCCAACAAAATATAAGATCTAAAACTGACCAGAGTTCTACGGTTATCAAGCAAGCAAGGGAGTAAACTACTAGGCTCCTTTGAACTACGATAGAAATATATTGGCACTTTGGTGGTGGGTATGGTATGCTAATACTGAACCTGTAAAACATACAAACTCACCCATTTAATCTGGTGATATAGCAATAAAAGTGTTAACAAGTGGAGATTCTGAATAAACACAACAACAAATGACATAAAAACTCCATAAAAACTCCATAGTTATTCTCAAACTCCCAGAAAAAAAAATAAGTGAAACTTAAGATAAAATCCCAGTAACGACTAAAATGTAAGAGGAAATATAAGTAAGATTTTCTTTTTTTATTACAATATGGATGGAACTGGAAGGGATCATGTATTGTGAAATGTCAGAAAGAAAGCCGAACATTAGATGAGCTCTCTCCATATGTGACATAGAAAAATCAAAGCAAGGGAAGCAATATTCAATAGAGGGAAATATTTTATACTCTGGTCACAGAAATGGAGTTTACCAAGTGGAACTGGTGGTTTGGGGGAGGGAATCAAGAGTTAAGGATATAATGGGTGTGGCGTAGGGGTATTACCACACTATTAGTGATAATAAGCTATCACTCTTTAAACCAATGTAAACTCAATAAAAAATGTACAAAAAATAAAATTTAAAATACAGTCAAGTACACAAATGATAAAAGTGTTGTGTGAATAGAGTTTCACAAAGAAATTGATCTACCTGTCAGCCCCACCCTGGGGAAACAGCAGCAGCAGACCTGTGTGACCTTCCCCATGTATAATTATAATCTATAATTGTGTTTTTGTCCAAAGGTAATTATATGTTTTGATAATTATGATATAGTAAGAAAAATGGATTTGATCTTTATCTTTGGTTTCTGACTCAGCACTTTTAAAGCCCTTGGAATTTCCTGAGTGATAGGGGTCATATAAACCCTTCTGTCATAATATTTTTTCTCTGTTCTACATACCTGATACTGAGCTCAGAAAACCTTGGAACTTCCCTTAGTGGAGAAAAACACCTTTGATAAACAGATGCTAGATGGATAATGACTGGAGAGTTCTTGGAGAGTTTCAGAATGGTCACTATAAACGCTAATCCTTGATTAGAAGCTTGGACTCTATAATCGATCCACCAGATCTCCAAAAAGGGAAGAAGGACTGGAGATTTCAGGCATTGATAACCAAATCATTGAATATTCAGCCTAAAAGTGGTACACCCCCACTTTCAAAAAAATCCTGAAGCATTAAGATATAAAGAACTCCTAGGCTGAGAAACAGTCAAGTGCAGGAGGTGGGTTTTTGCGCTAGGGATCTTCCCAATCTTATGGGAAGATCCATAAGATGATGATTCTCCATCATCTTTATCTGATGGAGAATTTGTACCAATTATACTTTCTAATACACTGACACTGACTAAAGTGTGTCCCTAAGTTTTTTGAGCCATTATATATACTCTAAACCTAAAAAGGACTTAAAGAAACTTCCCATTTATAATTGATCAATGAAAGAGTACAAGTGGCCTGGGATTTGCTATTGAAGATTGTCGGGAAAAGTCGTGTGAAACAAGACTCATATCCTGTGAGTCTGTTCATTCTGAATGCTGTCAAAATTGAACCAAATTGCAGGGTATCTATATATTAGAACTGAACCAAATTGCAGGATATCTATTTATCAGAATTGAACCAAATTGAAGGATATCTATATATCAAATTGCAGGTGTTGAAATTGACTGGCATAAGGAAACATAAAAACTGTTGCATGTCAGAAGTGCCAGGTAGTTAAGTTAATATAATAGACATTATGAAGAACTGAAACCAAAAATTTTGCTAGCAACACATTAAGCTAAATTTGAGGACTGAGGATATGGCTCAAGTGATGAACACATGCCTTGCATGTGCAAAGTCCCAAGTTCAATCCCTGATACCTCATGACTCCTCAAGACCCTGGCAAAGCCTTGGTTCATCTCTGAGCAGCACAGAGCACAAACGCTGTTCTCTCCACAACGCCACCTATTAGAAAACAACAAAGGGTCTCAGATAAAGCTCATTGGATAAGGCACTTGCTTTGTAAACAGCCAACATGAGTTAAATCCCTGGCACCTCAGTATGGTACCCCATCAAGCTCCACTAGGAATAGTCCCTGAATACAGAGCTACTGGTAAGCCCTGAGCACTTACAAGTGTGGACACTAAACTAAAAAATAAAATAAAATAAACAACAATAAAGCCCACAAAGATGCTACAAGTTTCAGGATGCATGCTTTGCTTCAACCTGACCCTGGTTCTATATTCAGCACCATGAAGCCATCCAAAAAAATATTAGATAGAGCATTGAGGTGTGACCCTGTAAGCTCCATAGCACTTTTGGAAGGATCCTGGTCATCAATGACTATATTCCTGGAGGAGCCTGAGCACATCCAGGTATGGCCTTAGGGACCCCCTGGCACAACTGGTTATGGCCCTTGAGATCCCTTTCACTGCTGGGGAGTCTGGTGGTCACACAGGGCTGGAGCAGCAGGACATTCCTGGATGTTATATTGAACCACCAGCCTGGTTTACCAAGTATTCCTGGAAGTGACCCCTCACTTGGGAGGTCTCCCTTTGCTTGTCCCCCAAAAAATCAAATTTAAACTAAATTTTATGCATTCAGTTTCATGTTGATTGACACAGAAAACAATGGCCTGATTAGGCACACATTTTCATTTCAGGCAAAGCTCATCACAGGGGCTTCTTGTTTTTTGTTTTTTGCTTTTTGAGGTCAACCCCAGTGATGCTCAGGGGTTATTCCTGGCTCTGCACTCAGGAATTACTCCTGGTGGTGCTCAGGGGACCATATGGGATGCTGGAGATCCAACCTGAATTGGGTCCATGCAAGGCAAACGCCCTAACCATTATCCTATTGCTCTGCCTCCATTCCAGTGTTTCTAGGAATTACCTTTATATCAGTTAGTTACTGAGAAGCAATCAGCACATAATGAATGAATTTTGAAAAAAAAAAAGCTTTGGTTGGGACCTGAGTTTGTAGAGCAGGTAGAGTGCTGTCTTGCACACTTGGCCAACCCAAGTTCAATCCCTGACATCCCATATAGTCCCCTGAGCACCACCAGGAGTAATTCCTTAGTGCAAAGTCAGGAGAAGCCTCTGAGGACCTCCAGGTATGACCCAAAAAAAAAAAAAAAAAACCAAAAACCCTAAAAACAGCAATTCTCTCCAGCCTTATTTCATTATTTTTTCTGTATCCCTTCAATTCTCCAAGACACAGTTTTACATTCTTTAAATAATACAGTCAACACTCCCCCTCCATTTTATCGAGGCCTGGTGGACCCGCCCAGGAGCTGCCCGGGAACCAGTATGCAGAGCTACGCAAGCGGCTGGGGAGGCTGGAGCCCGGCTCGCGCCGAGCCCAGCTGACGATGGGATCCCGAGGAGGGCAGATGGGTTTTGGGTGTTGGCCCATCGCCTCTGGGGGTCCCGGAAGCAGCTGGATGAAACTTCGCCCATCACACTAGCCACCATCTTCGCTGTCCGGACGCTGAGAAACTGCCTCACGACCAGATCAACAGAGCAAAACCCGCGCGGTCCACTAAAATAGTGAAACAGTGATGTCTTTTGATGCACTGTATTCCACGAAGAGCAGGAAAGTTTATCGGGAAGGAGATATAAAGACGAAAGAAATGACATACAGAATCTGCCAAGTGGTTGAGGTGCGGGAGGGGAGGGAGGTGGGGACATTGGTGATGGTAGATGGGTTTGGGTGGAGGGATGGGTGCTGGAGCACTGTAGATCCAAAACTCTACATGAGCATCTTTCAATTGTATGTCTAAAATGGTGTAATAATATTTGGGGAAAATAATAAAATTAAATTAAAAACAAATAAAAACAAATAAAAATAGAAAAAAAATAATACAGTCAAGACACCCCATAACCATACCCTATCATTAGCATCATTAAAACTCAGAACCATTAAAACTTAGCACTAAATACCTGCTTCTTCTTCCTTTATACTTCCATGTCATTGTGAATGCTTTAAGTTCTTTGTCAAAGGCTTATGTAGGTAATTTAAATATCACCTCATATAAAAAATAATAATAATTAAAAAAAACATTGTATGAGACTAATTTCTTGAGGACAGTAGAAACAAGAGCAGGAGGATTGGCCCATGGTTGGAAGCTTGCTTTAAGTTCTGGAGAAGAGAGCAGTTGGGATTGAGAGAGGGAGCACTACAACAATGATGTTGGAAGTGATTAATTTGGTTTGGAGGTGAATGCTGGAAGTGGAAAAAGAACCAAACATGATGACATCTCAGTATCATTACTGCAAACCATAATGCCAACAGGAGAGAAAGAGAGAGACAGAGAGACAGGGAGAAAGAGAGAAAACAGAGAGAGAAACAGAGAGAGAGAGAGAGAGAGAGAGAGAAGAGCCTGCCATAGAGGCAGTCTGCAGGGGTGGGGGGAAAGGGATACTTGGGACACTGGTGGTGGAAAATGTACACTGGTGGAGAGAGGGATGTTGGAACAATGTGTGACTGAAACCCAATCATGAACAGCTTTATAATTGTATATCTCATGGTGATTCAATTTAAAGAATTAAAGAAATAAATACCATCGCTGCCTATTAACCTTTAGCTAATATCTATAGTATGATATTAATAAATACTTGCTCATTAGTCAATACTATTTTTATTTCTTCCTATTTCATTAACAACTTTTTAATTTTTTGCTCCACTATCATTTAAGAATGGTTAATTTCTCATGCCCTAGTAAAAGGGAACTGCTCTGGTGAAGATATCTTACGTGGGAGATTTCCATGGCTCCTTGCTGACTCAGAGTGAGTTTGTCCTTTACAGTCCCTGAACAAGCCTCCTTCAAAGGAAACTCAGGACTGACATCATCTGCCTAAAAGTAAACAGCATTGGGTGCTCTTAGAAGTATAGATTCTGGGTTCTTAAGCATGTCAGGAGTGATCCTGAGCACAGAACCAAGAGTAAGGCCTGAGCACCACTGCCAGGTGTGACCCAAAAACAAAAACAAAGTAAAGATTCTGGAATTAGGCAGGGTTTTTTTAAAAAAAAGACTTTATTCAAATATCATGGATTATAAATTTGTTCATAATATAGTTATTATAGGCTTTTGATGTTCCAAAACCAGTCTCACAACCTGAGTGACCTCTCTAACATTATTCCTATTTTCCCCCTAGTCTGACCACTAAACCAGACCCTGCTAATTCTTCAGGCACTTTTGCTCCAGTTTCTGATTTTTCTCTCATGCAGCCAAATTTACGTCCTGATGAACTCTTTATTTCTCAGTTCCCTTTTTAAATTGTAATAAAACTTGGAAGAAATGCTTGTTTTGCTTTTAATCTACTCACAATAAACATTTTCACTCAGCTAGTGTCAGTTTAATCAGATGAGTTAATCTTTTCAATCTAGGAAAATATTTTCATGTCAATGTTCCTTCGGAGGAAGCATTCAGACATGAAACTCATTAAACACTATCCTAAAAAGGAAGAACAGCTTCAATATATTAAGAATTCAAATAACTGTTAGGGAAAACTGTGCTAAAAAATTAAAAAAGCATTTTAAAACTATATGTAAAACCTCTGTCTCTTAGGGTGAGGAAAATAGCTTTTGGGTTTTTAGAGCATCACATGTGAGGAGATAACGCTCATAGTCTTGGAGTGAATCATATGGCTACTCGGACAAAACACTTAACTCTGAGCTAACCAGATTTATTTCCTAGGATTTTGAGAGGAACAGAAAGCCAGGGGAAATAAGGGTAGTAGTTTAGACTTTCAGTGGAAAATATAGTTAGTCCTGTGGAAAATTCAGTCTTCAGGTAAAAGCTTTTAAAATTACCTACTCACTCCAATCACCTATTGGAAATAAGGATGACTAATTGTGAAAGAGACTTAACAAAAGTATTGGAAAGAGAGATCAAGGCTACATAGTTTTGATTACTCCCCAATTAAAAGCTCATCTGCAAGGTCATGTACTTCTCTGCTATACAAAAATCTGAATTATAACATCAGATATCTCCAGATAATGACTTGGCCAGTAATCCTACCAAATCTATGTACTCCTAATGACTCATTTTGAAAAGCTCCCAAACAAGCACCAACTAGGGTATCTTACATCTGAGTCCCCTGAACTGATAAAATAACATGTTTGAGAATTGCTAACCACTGGCCAGAACTTGGAGTGAGGTCATGTTTGGAAACAGGAGAAGAACCAATAGCAAAGATTAATAGGGTTTTGGAAAAGCAAGTTTAAACAATGTGCTCATGAATTTGGAGTAATTGTAAACCAATCACAATGAGGAAACGATGTGATGTCTTTTACCCTAATATTTTTGCTGCCTTGTAGAACAGCTGCACCGGATTGCCTTACTGTCTTCCCAGACCAATGATGGTTTACAAACCAAAGTCCCAGACTCAATATTCCCTTCAGCTGGGGTGGCTGACGTTATAATGGGGTAAAGAAGAAAATAAGAGAAAGCTCAACACTAACAAGAACTGTGACTTGCAGTCAATTTACGAAAGCCTCCAATTCTGCCCTTTGACAATCAATAATTTAATAATGTCATTTCTGGCATGATCATATTTTTTATCTCATGTTCTCTTATTAGAACTTCAGTAAAACTATGTCAATCTTCCCTATAATTCTTTCAAGAGAAAGTAAGATGGGAACAGACACAAGTATCAAGCAGTAATAACCAATGTTAATCTTTATGATCCAAGTGATTCTGCCTGAGAACTGAGTGGAGATAAAAGCTAAAATCTAATAGAGGTATATCCTGTTGCCACTTCTTAAATATGCCTGCACACTTAATATTAATGGATGAAAATCAACATCTATTTTTATTGATGTTTGCCTATTTAACAATGGAGTCATTTACAGTTGCCAGTAGCACCCTGTTATAGTATTCATTGAAACTATTGCCATTTTAAATGAAAGTAAGAGTTAATTTGTAGAATTTTTTTGCATAAGCATTATAGGGTAGTTTATAATTTTCTGCCTTGTGCATATACTGAGCAAAAATGGTGAAAAGTAGTGTGCACATGAATACTGGTTTCTAGCACAAGCTGTATCAAAATTTGAGACCATCAATATAAAATTAATTGTTTTATCATAACTAATAGTCTGAAACAAGTGCCAATGAGTACAGAGTTCAAGCCACATGAAGTATTAAGAGATGTTCTCATTTGGGAAGCAAGCATGGTATGTCATGCTATGGACCTCTCTTGCTATAAAGACCTCTTGTGTTTTTATAGTGTGGCCAGTCGAGATGAGACCCTATGTCAGTCCACACTTTATGTATAAGACTGAGGAAAACAGGAATAGATTAAAGGCATAAGATCCCATCCAGATTTATTTTAAAAGCTTCCCCCAGTGCCCAGATGACTAAAGTGAAAAAGAACATGACCTCTTCACATTCTTGCAAAGAAAAAAATAACTTGTTGCAGGAGTATACAGGCCAAGTGTGGTCAAGTAATGTCACACCCTCTGGCACCCTATATTTCCATGTACCTTGTTATGCCTAAATCTAGGAGAGATGAAGATAAACTCATGTGCACTTGAAAGTACATCTGAACCAGTGTTTTACTAAGTGTGGGAAATGGTAATGGCAGACTGAAACTCACCATTGAATATACACAAAGAGACTTAAGTGATAAACTCTAAATATCTGCAGGGCTAGCCACAATGTGTAAAAGAAGAGGGAGAGAGATGCAGAGACAGAGAGAGAGACAGAGAGAGAAAGCGAGGAAATGGTACCTGCTGTTGAGGCAGTCAGACGGGAGGGGGTGAGGTACATTTGTGGTGGAAATGGGGCACTGGTGGAGGGATGGGTGCTGGAATACTGTATTACCAAGAACCAATTATGAACACCTTTGTAATTATATGTCTCACGGTGGTATAATAAAAAAAGTTAAAAAGAAAGCACATCTGAGACCACTATGGCTAACTACAGTTAATCAGAACCATTTCAATTAGACTTTGTTGGAACTGGAAAAAAGATTGGCTTCAATTTGATCAGGATTATAACTCCAGTCAAAGATATTCAGAGAGATACTAGCAGAAATTTCAGCAGAAACTAGAAACTTTAAGAGGAGAAGAAAGAAATTGCATCAATTAATCTCTAACATGGCATCCGAAAGAATAGTTAAAGAGACAGATTGAAGGAGAAAGCGAGGATTAGACAAACATGAAGGCAAGAACATGATTCTCACCAGACTTTTTAAATCTGCAACGGTAAGTACCTCTGGGTGCCAGGGTTTGTTTATGAGCGAAATCTAGATTGGTTTCAAAACTTAGTTTTGGTTGGTTAATGAAGGGCAGTGAGTTCAGCTGAAAATACAAAGAAAGTGGAACAAATGCCTCTCTCATTTTAAATCTTATGAAGCAGAATTCAAAGGCAGATTTACAAAATCCATTATTTATTTAGCACACACCAGACATTCTGCTAAGTGCCTGACTTTATTCAATTATCCAACTACCTCACAGGACATATTTAAGATATTTTACAAAGAAGGCAGTGTAGTTCAAGGAAATTAAATAATTCCTTCTCAATTCTTCCTTCAGAATCCTTATCTCCAACTACGAACAGCCCAATCTGATTAAACTGGTTTGTCTCATCTACATGCTGCCTCAAAATTAATCCTTTTTACATTTAACCTTTCTGTTATCTGGGCAGGTAATATCAGAAAAGCTATAAAACCTCTTGAGACCCTGGATTATTCACTTACACTGTAAATGATACAACTCAGTGAGCTGCACTTTGTACCCTGAGATGGGGGAACCACTTCTGAGCGGTCTTTGCAAAGTAATATTAGAAACATGTTACTCAGATGTAGGATGGCAATCAACACTAACTGCTGAAAGACTGAAATTATTTAAAAGATCACTCCTGTGGCAATAGGAAACTCATGTGTTCATCTTGAAGATGGAATGAATACAATGAATCTGCATGCCACACAAAAAGTCCTGTTCTAGTCTGCAATAAAATGTCCACTCAGGGAAGCAAAAACTGCATCATTTGTGAATAGCCAGAAATGGGATTTCCCCTTGAGTTTTTATAGTGTGCCCAGTGTTAATTAAAAAAAAACTCAGTGGGTAGCCTCTGCTCACTGCTAACTAAATCATTTCTGATGCGCTTGTATCAGGAAAAGAGACAGGATGACATTTCTAAGTTTCAGTGTCCTTGTTCTTCCCTCTACATTTCAAGCCAGCTATAGCTTTTATGATCCCAATTGAGCCTAATTGCTGAGCTCTCTCTAAGCAACCAATCAACTGCCCTAGGGACGGTTCTCCTTTCCTAAGAAATTAGCTTTTGCATGTACCTTTATCTTTGTGTCCTAAAGACTAAATTAGATGAAAATAATTTGCAATCTCCTTAAAAGACTTGAGACTAACCAAAAAAGTTATCTGATTATAGTAAATATATAATAAGACATGATACAGTATTTTTATATATTCTTCTCTAAATTATCTTCTTACAATGACCTCATAGTTTGGGAACGAACATTAGAATTGATTTTACACATTTTCATATGTTTTTATTATTATTTGAAGGATAATATATATTTGACTAAAATAATATGGGTCCTCAGTATACTTCATCTGTTGGGTCGCTAATTAAATATGAAAATCCTATTTGATGTTTTATTAAACTAACGTTTAATTAGAAGACTGTGTCACTTGATCACTTGATATTCCGTTATTCATCGATTTGCTTGAGCGGGTGCCAGTAACATTTCCATTTGACCCTATCACGTGCCAGTGTATACAGCCCAACGGCATCTGGTTGCTTCAGGAATACAAAGAGTCTCAAACCATTCGTTCAGGGTCTTGACGAAGAAGTCTAACCACCTTGTAGGTGGGCAGCCACGTGATCTTTTGACATCCCGTGGGATCCAGTCGGTAACGGCTCTAGTCCAGTGGTCATCTCCAAATTGCATTACATGTCCAGCCCATCTGATTTTCGATGCCTTGGCAAACGAGACAGCGTCCCTGACTCTGGAACAGCGATGGAGGTTGGAGCTCCGGATTCCTTCTTTCACTTGAGTGAGGCGTGATATTCCAAGCATAGCTCTTTTGATTCCTCTATGGGAGACCCAAATACCATTCTCATCCTGCTTTCGTAGGGGCCCAGATCTCTGAGGCATATGTGAATTCAGGGAGAACAGTGGAGTTGAAGAGTTGTGCCCGGAGCCGGAGGTTCTTTGTCTTTTTAGCTATTTCTTCCATGCTTTTGAAGGCATTCCATGCTGCTCTCTTCCTCCTGCGCAGCTCAGGTTTTAGGTCATTCATCATGTTGACTTCTCGACCTAGGTACACATAACTGCTGCATTCAGAGATGTTTGTTCCATTGAGAGCAAACATCTCTGAATACAAGTTGTGTATGGTTTTGTAAATACACTTCCATTGCCCTTCAAATGTATCTTATAACACAATACCTGCTACCAAAGTACCAATATCCTTTCACTGCACTGCATCAGATTCCCTCACCCTTCATCCCACTTGCCAATTCTGCTTTGGTAACCTTATTTCTACAGTCAGAATCCAGAGGCTTGTTTTTTACTTTATTCCCTTGCATTCACTCTTCTCTCTCATATATAAATGAAATCACCCAGCATTTGTTTTTCTCCTTCAGACTTATTTCTCTTAACAAGACCTCCCCTCCATTTAGTCCATGTTTTTGCCACTGGAAATATTTTCCTGTTTCTTAAAGATGAGCAGTATTCTGTTGTATATGTGCTATCACAAGTTCTTTATCTGTTCATCTAGTGTCATGTACTTGTATTGCTTCCAGATCTTGGCTATTGTAAATAGTGCAGCAATATACACAGGTTATGCACACATATTTCAAATTAGTGTTTCTATGTTCTGCAGCTAAATCTCTGGGAAAAAATTTTGAAACATATTATAAATCTATTTTAATGTTTTGCAAAACCAATGTACTATCTTCCCATAAAGGCTAAACAATTTCACTTCCACAACAGTGCAGGAAACTTTCTTTCTCATTGTTTCTTCTCCAACACTGTTCTATTTGGTCTTCTTAATATGAGGAAGACCTTTTCATATACGTGAAATTTTACCCCACTGTTCTTTGGATCTTCACTTCTCTGATAGTTATAATGAGCTTTATACTCATTTCTCTTGATCACCAATTTTCCTTCGATGAAATATCTAATAACACTTCTTATTTTGTGATGGTACTATTTGTTTTGACAATGTTAAGCTGTTTCTCTCCTTTTTGAGAGAGACTCACAGACATGGGGCAGAGCTACTACTGGCTCTCCCTGTGCCCAGCTGCTCACGAGGTGCCCAGGAGGGCTGGAGGGTTCTAGCCCTGGCCCGCCACCCCAGCCTAGCCTTGCAACAAGCCAGACGACCCCCTACTCCATGAGGGCCTCCATTTTCCACATGCGGACTTCCCTCTAGACAGAACTTCATCCAGCAGACCAGCCTATCACAGCCCAGTTCATCAAGATCCACCCTGCAGCAGTCTTTTTTTTAAATCCGGCTCAGGTATGCTGATCCAGAGACTCACAGACATGGGGCAGAGCTGCTACTGACTCACCCTGTGCCCTGCTGCTCAAGAGGCGCCCAGGAGGGCTGGCGGGTTCTAGCCCTGGCTGCCACCCCAGCAGAGCCTTGCAACAAGCCAGATGACCCCCCACTCCATGAGAGCCTCCATTTTTCACATCCGGACTTCCCTCTCGTCAGAACTTCACCCAGCAGACCAGCCTATCATAGCCCGGATCACGCTGCTGCAAGTGGCTGCGCAGTTCATCAATAAATGTTGGATTTAGAGATGACTACAAGAGTATGCTACCCACACGGCAGAGCCTGGCAAGCTACCTGTGTCGTATTTGATATGCCAAATACCAGTAACAAATTAGACCTCATTCCCATGACCTGATGGAATGGTTTGAGGTTCTTTATGTTCCTGGAGCAAGCAGGTGCCCTTGGGCTCTACTAGCATGAGATAGGACATATGAAGATGTTACTGGTGCCCACTCGAGCCAATCGATGATGAAAGGGAAGACAGTGATACAGTGATACAGTGATACTATTTGTTTTCTTTCTTGTTGACTTTTATGAGTTATTTACCTTGAATATCAACTCTTTATCAGATAGTTGATATATAATATTTTCTCCAATAATTCATTATTTAGTAGTAGTTTACTAATAGTTTCTTTTATTATGCAGATATTTTCTGTTTGATATAACCCCATCTATTTTTCCTTATGGTCCCCATGGCATTGGAATTAATTCTTTGATGAGATCACTGAAACAGTTACTATGAAGTACTTTGCCAGCTTTGTTCTAAGGAATTTATGGTTTGAGTTCAAATATCCATATATTTTATTTATTGAAGAGACATTCTTTTTCTCTATTCTCTTGCCTCCTTTGTTATAAATTGATCACTTGTTCACTTGATCAAGTTATAAATTGTTATAAATTGTTTGTTATAATTGTTTGTTATAAATTGATCACTTGATCACTTGATCAAATTTATGATTTGAGTTCAAATGTCCATATATTTTATTTATTGAAGAGACATTCTTTTCTCATTTTATTCTCTTGCCTCCTTTGTTATAAATTAACTATCCATATTTGTGAGAATTTATTTCTGGTCTCTCAAATCTATTCCACTAATCTTAGACAGTTTGGGGTTTGTTTCTTTGTTTGTTTTAGAGTCAGACCTGGTAGTGCTCAAAAACTACTCCAAACAAAATTCAGGGGCCCAAGGAAGTGTCAGGGATCAAATCCTGGACTTCCAAATATAAACATATAGACTCCAATCATTTGAACTATTACACTGGTCCTGAGTACCTACTTTAATTCTAGCATTTATATCAGGGGGTCCTGGCCAACACTCTCCCCCCCTCCCCACAGCTCGAATGAGGAAGACCTGGATCTTGCCGGACTTCAACCCTGTGACAGGAGAGGGAAGGACTTGGGAAGAAGCATCTGCCTTGCCACTGTCACAAAAAGACAGACAACAACACAGCACAGGGGTCCCAGAATGCAGTTCCCATTTACTGAACACCATTTAAGTCTTTTATACAAATTTTGGGTGGATGGGGTACAAGCACAAATCACATTTGCAAGATCCTGGGTCATTGCAACAGATAACAATCATAGATTTGCATATTCCTGTTGGTCAGAAAACCAGGCACACCCTGCCTCACCTTAGCTTGGATAAGCACAGATGTTATCCGTGTAACTGTTTGGGCAGGAACCATTTCTGGGTCCCACAATTAGGCCCTTGTGGCAGGAAAGTGCTGGGCCCTTATGGGGAAGTGCTGGACCCTAAGGCTAGCAGCTCAGAACCCAACACATTACACTATTTTAATTACTATGACTTTGTAATACAATTTAAAGTCAGGAATATGCCCATTCTCTCAATTTTTAGATTTTTTTGTCTATTTGGGTTTTAAGTAGTTTAATGTTAATTTTAGTAATATGTATTCTATTTCTGTTGAGAACACTATTGGATTAGGCAGTATAGAATGTTGGGAAACTCTTAACTTGGATTACAGACTTCAGAGTACCAAGCGATAGTGGGGAGGGGAACAAAGAGGGAAACTAGAGAAGACATAGGGAGAATGGTGAGAGCACTGGACTATGGAGAGTGGGTCGGAGCAGGAACTTTGTACACTGATACCATAAATTTAAGACTATTGTAAGCAATTTTTAATATATGAAAATCTGGAGAATATAGTATTAGGGGAAATTCCATTGGAATTTTGTAGGGGTTAGATTGAAACTGTATAATACCTAAGCTTAGACAACCATTTTAGTAATGTTAATTCATCTAAGCCATAAAACAGGTAAATTATCCCACTACATTTTATCTCAAAATGTCATTTTAAGGGGTCATTTCCTCCTCTTAATTTAGTTTTAAGAGGTCATATGAGCCAAATAATTAGTTCATTTCTTCCACATTATCCAATTTAATGGCACAAAATTATTTACAGTAGCCATTTATAATCTTTTGTATCTGTGATATCAGTTGTAAGCATTCCCTTATCATTTCTGATTCTATGTGTTAGAGTTCATTTCTCTTTCTTATTAGGAATTCTAGCTCTTTGTAAATTTTGTTCATCCTTTTGAAGAACCTGTTCTTGGTTTCACCGGTCTTCTGTATAATTTTTTTAATTTCCACTTTATTTAATCTGCTGTATTTTTATTGTTTTCTTCCTTGTACTGAGTCTGGGTTCATTTTTTCCACTTCCTTCATATCTAAAGTTAGATTGAGATTTCTCTTGTTTTCTTGTGCAAGACTAATTACAATAAATACCTCCTACATACCATTTTTGTTGTGTCCCATATGCTCTTATAGTTTATGTTTTTATTCTCATTTCTTTCCAGAAAAATTTAAATTTTTCCTCTTTTAATTCCTCACCTATCCACAGTTATTCAGTAGCCTGTTTACTGAATTACTCATATGTTTACTTTTGTTCAGATTTATTTTTGTGGTCTATTTCTAGTTTTGTTTCATTGTGATCTGAAAAGATCTGATGTGATTCAATGTCATGAATGACACTTGTTTTGTGTCCCAACATGTGGTATATCCCTACAAATGTTTCATGTCAATGTGAGAAGAATGTGTATTCAGATTTTTGGATTGAAAAGCCCTCTAACCAAGGAATAAAACCTTAATGTATACAAAGTCTACTCAGTTCAATGCTTCTTTTAAGGTTATTTGCTCATTGCTTTCCTTTTTTCTTTCTTGTGTTTACATTGTTTTAAAAGTTACTTCAAATTAGCAGTGTGCTTCATGAGAGACAATGAGTTGTGTGAGGCCAGTTTCAGTATTACTACTCCTTCTTTTATAATCACCAAGATCAGTGTTCAGGTCTGATGAGAAAGGGAACTGGACAGGTTCCTGGTTAATTTTCTGTCTCCTTGATATATTCATTGATGAGAGGTGGGTTTATCATACCTACTAGTATTTCCTTTATATCAATCTGCTTATGTTTTGGTCTTCATTTTTGCTGCATATGATGAGTCGAGTAGGTCTTTCTCTAATTATGGACTCAGATACATGGGGCAGAGCTGCCTCCCACTCTCCCTGTGCCCAGCTGATCATGAGGCACCCATGAGAGAAGGCGGGTGTAGCCCTGGCCTGCCATCCCAGCAGATCCTTGAAAGAAGCCAGAGGAACACCACACCATGAGGGCCACCATTTTCAACATCTGGACTCCACAGTTCGTCAGAGCTCCACCCAGCAGAAGAGTTGATCACAAGCCTTGCTCGTCAGAGTCCCACCCTACTGCAGTCTAAACAAACCCAGGTATGCCTGGTCCAGAGACTCAGAAACATGGGGTAGAGCTGCTGCTGGCTCTACCAGTGCCCAGTGATCATGAGGCACCTAGGAGGGAAGGTGGGTTCTAACCCTGGCCTGCCATCCCAGCAGACCTTCTAAGAAGCCAGAGGAACCCCCACACCAAGAGGGCAGTCACTTTCAACATCCAGACTCCACAGCTCATCAGAGAAAAGTAGATCTCTCCCCATTTCACGCAGTTCATCAATAAATGCACTAGGTGAGATGCTACTACAAGAGTATCCCACCTGCACGGCAGAGCCTTGCATGGGTATATCAAATATTTGTCGTATTTGATATGCCAAAACCAGTAACAATTGTAAACCTCATTCCCATGACCTGAAGGAATGGTTTGAGGCTTTTCATGTTCCTGGAGCGTGCAGATTCCCTTGGGCTACACTAGCATGTGACAGGACGTATGGAGATGTTACTGGTGCCCACTTGAGCAAATCGATGAACAATGGGAAGACAATTGATTCAAGTGATTTCTTAATAATGATAAACCCTCTTAGTGAAGTGACGTCTTAAGCATTACTTAACATCTATTCCTAGCTCCAGACACAGTTGTTAGTTTAGAGTCTATTTTATCTGATTTAAATGTGGCTGACCTTGATTTTTTTCCCAGTTTACACTTGCTTGAATAATTGTTTTCCAACCTTTTTATTTTGATGTAACATTTATCATCAGAGCTCAAATGACTCTTCTAGTACATAAAGTCACATTTGGTTTTTGATCCATTCCATCACTCTGTGTTTTCATTGGTGTGTTAAAGCCATTGATGTTTAGTATAATATTTAATATAAAATATCCCATGGCCATATTTTCTATGTGGATTCTAAATGCTATTACAGTTATCTCTGTTCCTAGTCTCTTTCCTCATATTTTATTCACTGTATCACTGTCTTCCCGTTCATCATTGATTTGCTCGAGCGGGCACCAGTAACATCTCCATATGTCCTGTCTTATGTAAGTAGAGCCCAAGAGCACCTGCTTGTTCCAGGAACATAAGAGCCTCAAACCATTCCATCAGGTCATGGGAATGAGGTCTAAATTTGTTACTGGTATTTGGCATATCATATACGACACAGGTAGCTACCAGGCTCTACCGTGTAGGTAGCATACTCTTGTAGTCATCTCAAAATCCAGCATTTATTGATGAACCGCGGCCGCTTGCAGCAGTGCGATCTGGGCTGTGATAGGCTGGTCTGCTGGGTGGAGTTCTGACGAGGGGGAAGTCCGGATGTGGAAAATGGAGGCCCTCATGGGGTGGGGGGGTGGGGGGGGCATCTGGCTTGTTGCAAGGCTCTGATGGGGTAGAGGGCCAGGACTAGAACACGCCATCCCTCCTGGGCACCTCGTGAGCGGCTGGGCACAGGGAGAGCCAGTAGCAGCTCTGCCCCCATGTCTGTGAGTCTCACATACTTTATTATTTACTTTTTATATAATGATAAGTTTCCATTTGCCTCTTTTGATTTATTTGTTGCTGTTGTTCTTAGGTTACCATGAGGTCAATATATAGGTTGCCAATCCTATTTTAAATTAAAATAAAATAAATTTTGAGTTTGTTCTAGTAGTCTCCATGATTGATCTCCATCTCCACATGTGAAGTTTTGGTATTTTACTGATTACAAGTCATCATTTTATTAATTTCTTTCAGGGTCAATTTACTGGAGATAAGTTGCTTTAACTGTGAGTGTATCTACAATGCGTAAGGGAAGGAAGTTTACACATTACACAAGGAAGGGAAAAAAAGTTCTTTATTTCTCCTACAAACCTGAGAGATAACCCAGATAGATAGTGTATTCTTGATTGGAGATCTTGTCCATTCTCAACTTTTAAGTGTATTCAAACCTCTTCTACAGAGGTTCTACTAAGAAACATGCTCATATATCTATACCTACAATATGGACCTTTGTTTTTCCTGTTGCTTTAAGATTTTCAGTATGCCTACTTTTTTTTGCAATTTTAATAATGTAACTGTTGGGGTGTATCTGTTTGGATTTATTTTGTTTGGAATTCTTTGAACTTGTTTTAGTAAGATGTCCATTTCCTTCCCCTGTTGGAGAAGCTTTGTATTATTTATTTAAATTTATTATTAAAATGTGATTCTACCTATTTTATCTTTCTCAAATATCTGTAATGCAAATATTGTTCTTCTTGATATTGTCCCTAATTTTCATATCTTCACTTTTAAATTTGACTGCCTATCTTGAAGTGACTAATTTTTAAATTTTTTAATATTTTATTATACCACCGTGAGATACACAGTTACAAAGATGTTCATATTTGTGTTTCTGTCATAGAGTGTTCCAGCACCTATCCCTCCACCAGTGCCCATTTCCCACTACCAATGTCCCCAATTCCCTCCCCTCACCCCTAGCCTGCCTCTATGGCAGGTTCTTTATCTCTTTATCTTTCTCATCTTTCTCTCTCTCTCTTTCTCTCTTCCTCCCTTACACATTGTAGATTACAATACATACATTTAGATGTTTTCATGTGTATCTTTTGCCTGTATTTAGTGCTCAGTTCTAGGTTGGTATTAGCACTTTTTGACAATTATTAACACACTGTTCCATTCTCCGTCTTACCTAACTTCTGGCTCCCACACGTTTGTGGTAATTTCCAACTTTGACAAGACCTCCTTATCCATGTTTCTACTGACCTTGGATATTGGTATCATAATATGTATATGTATGGGCCAGAGCAATAGTCCATCAGGTAGGGCGTTTGCCTTGCATGCAGCTGGCCTACGCCAGCCCGGGTTTGATCCCCGGCATCCCATATGGTCCCCCGAGCACCGCCAGGAGTAATTCCTGAGTGCAGAGCCAGGAGTAACCCCTGAGCATCGCCAGGTGTGACCTAAAAAAGCAAAAAATAAATAATGTGTATATATTTATGTCATGCAAATAAATGCAGTCATTCTACAGCTGTCTTTTTCCTTGTGACTAATTAATTTCAACATAATCCTCTCCATGTCTGTTGCAGGACACCTAAAAACCTCTGCATCTGCCCTGGATTGCCTCCTGCAGGTCACTTCGTAGATAGGGGGTAGTTTAAATGTGGCAGTTTATCTGACCATGTATTCTGTACTGGCTGGTATAAATATTCTCTCATGCTACCACAATCATCGTGGGACTAGCTAGATCTTACCAGCATATTTGCCTGGCCACGTTGGATCCCTAAGTAATTAGACCAGAGAGAAATGCTGTTTGCCTCCAAGCAAGCAAGCATGGCTCCCCTGATAACTCAAAGGCAACTAAAATACAAAACTACCGTGAAGTAGAGGAGACTCTTGTGAAGGCTTGGAGAAATATTTAACTGGCATTAGAATAGTCTTTGGTACAGAGGCATGCCATCTCAGAAACCCCCTTCTCTACCCTATAAGGCATATCCAGGCAGATCTTGGCTCAAGACATTAGGTGAGGTGCTGGGAGAAATTACCTGAGGGCATTTGACCCTCCCTGCCAGGGGAAGTTACATTTAGCTTATAGCTCCTCCCAGCTCTGCTAGGGAGGCTTTGAATGAACTCTGGGTCCTTGTAAGCAGCCAGAAGGCCTCCTGAAGTGCTACATTTCTATAGAGCTGTTTTCCTGTTTTATCTCTATATAGCCCGGCCCATTCTGGGAAGTTTGGGCGGATTTCTAGCTATAAAATAAGCTGCAAATGGTAATGGCAGATTAAAACCCACCATTGAAAAAAGAGACTTAAGTGATAAACTCTAAATATCTGCAGGGCTAGCCACAATGTGTAAAATAAGAGGGAGAGAGATGCAGAGACAGAGAGAGAGAGAGACAGAGAGAGAAAGAGAGGAAACAGGGCTACCTGCTGTTGAGGCAGCCTGGGGGGTGGGTGGGAGGGGGTGGGGTACATTGGTGGTGGAAATGGGGCACTGGTGGAGGGATGGGTGCTGGAATACTGTATTACCAAGAACCAATTATGAACACCTTTGTAATTGTACATCTCACGGTGGTATAATAAAAAAAATTTTTTAAATAATAATAAAATAAAATAAGCTGCAAGAAGAAAGAAGGGCCTTTTGCCATTTCGGCTTCTCTTGGCGTTTTGCTTCTCCGTCCTCTCCATTTTCTTTCGGGCCTCAATGGTGGCAGCCATCTTGGCCTACACGTAGCTGAGGCCTAGCTGGGAACCCAGAGTCCAGAGGTTTTCCCTGCTCTTGGTTTGTATATCGGAACCTGTGATAGTAAAGCCCTTTTAAAATCTTGCCGGATTCCTGAGTTTTCATCCGTTCCCTGCCGACTTTGGAGGTAGAAGGGAACTCGCTTCCCGGCACTGTTGGGGACCCCGCCTGCTTCCCCCACACATGTCCATCCATTTATAGGTAAATTTCATAACTTAATTTTTCCTAACAGCTACATAGTATTCCACTGTGTAGATTTACCAAAAGTTTCTTTATCCAGTCATCAGTTCTCGGGCACACTGGTTTTTCATAGGTTCTGACTATTGTGAATAGTGCTGCTATGAAAATAAAAGTGAGGATGGTGTTTCTGCTGTGTGTTTGATGTCCCAGGGTATATCCCCAGGAGTGGTATGGCTGGTCTTTGGAGGAGTGTCCATATTGTTTTCCAAAAAAACTGTACCAGTCGACATTCCCACCAACAATGGATGAGAGTCCCCTTTTCCCAGCATCCACACCAGCACTTGTTGCTCTTGCCCTTTTGGATATGTGCCAGTCTCTGTGGTGTGAGATGATATCTCATTGTTGTTTTGATCTGCATCTCTCTGATGATGAGCATTTTTTCATATGCCTTTTGGCCAATCAGATTTCTTACTTGTCAAAGTTTCTGTTCATTTCTTCTCCCCCATTTTTTGATAGGGTTGGCTGTTTTCTTCTTGTAAAGTTCTTCTAGTGCCTGATATATCCTGTATATTAACCCCTTATCAGATGCGTATTGGGTGAATATTCTTTCCCATTTTGTGGACTATCTTTGTATCTTGGTCACTGTTTGTTTTGAGGTGCAAAAGCTTTTTAGTTAATCTTAGCTTGTGTTATACTATAACAAGTGAGTCTTTCTACTGTATTATGTTTAGTAACTGTTGCAGGACTCCTAAGGGCCGCTGCATCTGCTCTGGATTGCCTCCCGCAGATCACTCCGTAGATAAGGGGGTAGTCTAAATGTGGCAGTTTATCCGACCATGTATGCTGTACTAGCTGGTATAAATATTCTCCCCATGCTATCACAATCATCGTGGGACTAGCTAGATCTTACCAGCATATTAGCCTGGCCACGTAAGGACACCTAAGTAATTAGACCAGAGAGAAATGCTGTTTGCTTCCAAACAAACAAGCATGGCTCCCTGATAAAATATAAAACTACAATGAAGTAGAGGAGACTTGTGAAGGCTTGGAGAAATATTTAACTGGCATTGGTGTTGATCTTTTGGTACAGTGACATGCCATCTCAGAAACCCCCTTCTCTACATTTCAAAGGCCTTCCCTTCCCGGCTCAAAACATTAGCACAGTAAAGGCCCTAGGTGAGATGCAGGGAGGGGTTACCTGAGGGCATTGGACCCTCCCTGCTTTCCATAACAATGGGAGGAAGGTCTGAGTTGCGGGGGTATAAACTTGCCGGTTCCCGCTCTCCCGGGCTTCTTCTTCCCGGTGGAATCTCGCCTTGTAAGCGTTTTTCCCCTTGGAAGTTATACACGTGGTGGTCGCCATCTTGGCCTACACGTGGCTGGGGTTCTAGCCTGGAATCCTAAGCATCGGGTTTTTCCTTTTTGCTGATTTGTATGCCTGAACCTGTGATAAGTAAAGTCTTTTAAAACCTCATCGGATCCCTGAGTGTTCATCCATTCCTCGCCGGCTTCGGAGGTAGAAGGGAACTCGCTTCCCGGCACTGTCGGGGACCCGGCGGAGCGCCCCGACAAGTAACTATATTCATTAGTCTATGAATTCTGTTTAGGTTTTTCTGAGACTTTCTTTTTGACTCTATAAGTTTTTTTTTTCATTCATATCGTTTTAGTGAGCATTATTCTGATCATCTGTTAAATAATTAACTCAGCTGTGTTATATTAGGAGTTCTCCATGATGTTCTGCTTTTTGGTCTTGACTCTTGGACCACACCCTTTGGTGCTCAAGACTGACTCCTATCTCTGTGCTCAGGCATCACTTCCAGAGATGCTCAGGCAATTGTCGGTGCCATGGATCAGACCTGTTTCAACATCATCAAGATAAACACCTACCTGCTATACTTTCTCTCCTATCACTAGAGTTTGTCTTGATCCTTTGGCATGGGTAATTCTTCCATCATTCCATTGTTATTGGCAATTGTGAACAGCAACACATATCTATCATGGTAAGAAGAAGGGAATTCATCGTGGAGTGGGTTGGGATGTCATTGGAAGTCTATGTTGGCACAGACCTAGGTAGAAACCCAGGAAACCAAAATTGAGTTGCCAGGGTAATCACTAGGTACTCACAGGTACAAAGGCCTGGGAATATCAGTGGTGTAAACACATGGACCTGGGAGTCTGGTCTAGAAAGAAGATAAGACTAGGGTCTCAAGCATAATTGGTGACAGAACACATCCTACTTGAGACTTGGCAGGCAGGGAATATAGATGACTAAAAATTAGTTGGGAGCTAAGCAGAAATTGCAATCCTCTTTAGCCTGCTTATGCTTTAAGAAGTCACTTGATACTTGCTAGCTGTAAGAGTGCAGCTTGCTTGCGAGCAGGCAAAGTACAGAATAGCTGGGTTCAGACCTATTTATCTGCCACTCATGAATTTCCCTTAGCCCCTAGGTAGCTTGACACTTGCGATGGAGTTGGTGGAACTTTCATCAGGGATTAGCCTCAATGTCTAACAGCATTCAGAGGGATTTCCATATAGCATCCACCAGTGCTGCCATCAACAAAGTTGTGAGACATGACGACACTGCACATTTCAAACTCTTTAACTTGGTTTATTCGCTATAGCTTCATTGCTCCTGTGACAGTGGAGGACTCCTTTTTCTATGTTTAAGTGTTATTTAGACAAATATTGCTGCTTCAGCTCCAGTGCAAATGGATCTGCTCAAGGACTTTTACAGGTCTGGATTTACTTTTTTTTCCTAGGCATTCGAACTCAATTCCTTTCCCACTAGCTCTTGAATTGCAGTCCAGGGCTCTCATCTTTGCAATGCTGGATTATAGTATTGAAATGTCAGCTGTTCAGCACAAACCACCCCCTGCTAATAATCGAAGATCTACACCTAAGAAATCTCTTATCCATTGCAGCTTGTGGTCCTGCCATGGGTTTCTTTTTTTTTTTTTTTTTTTTTTGTTTTTTGCATCACACCCGGTGACCCTCAGGGGTTACTCCTGGCTCTTTGCTCAGGAATTACTCCTGGCAGTGCTGCTTGGGGGACCATATGGGATGCCGGGGATCGAACTTGGGTCAGCCGCATTCAAGGCAAATGCCCTACCTGCTGTGCTATGGCTCCAGCCCCATGGGTTTCTTTTTTGACAATGCTTCTCTCTCTCCTATTTCCCTGAATGCTCTTTTTTTATCTCTCACTGTGAAACTTTTATCTTTTAAAGTTTCAGATTGGCCATTTGTAGATCAATCTAGTTGTCTGTGTAGATTTGTTATGCTGATAGGTAGAGGTCTATTTTTGGATCAGGTAGACCTGAAAACTAGTCAAAAAGTCAGATTTGCAGTTTAAGGGATTCAGCTGTGGCTAATCTATGTATAAAATTAAACTAAATTTTAAGTTCTTCACGTGTTTGTTGTTATCAATAATAGTCATTTCGTAAAATTTTCAAAGTACAATGGGATTATTATATACAAACTTAACCTTTTTTTCATGATGTTCTTCCGAGTAAAAGACTCCATTTATTAAACACAATGTTGCTTAGACTCTGGACACATTGATTTTTTTTTTTTTTTTTGCTTTTTGGGTCACACCTGGCAATGCTCAGGGGTTACTCCTGGCTCTGCACTCAGGAATTACTCCTGGCGCAGCTCGGGGACCACATGGGATGCCGGGATCGAACCTGGGCGGCATGGGCCAGCCGCTGCAAGGCAAACGCCCCTACCCATTGGGCTATTGCTCCGGCCCCTGGACACATTGATTTTAAAGACACATTGGGGCTGGAGGCGATAGTTCAGTGGGTAGGGCGTTTGCCTTGTGCACCGCTGACCTGGGTTCAATCCCCAGTATCCCATATGGTCCCATGAGCACTGCCAGGAATAATTCCTGAGCAAAGAGCCAGTAGTAACCCTTGAGCATCGCAGGGTGTGACCCAAAAAGCAAAAATAAATAAATAAATAAATAAATATAATAAAAATAAAAGACAAATTACCTGATTAGGTGAGTTTTACACTGGATAGAAGACCGAAGCAGTAAAGAAATTAATTCAATATTCTCCAACTAGGTAAACAACAAATATGATCGCTCTACATCTTATTTTTACTTGTTTTGCAGCATATGGGGAACCAAATGCAAAATTTATATCTTTACAGTTCAAGAAAATAGAGTGACCAATTCAGAGGAAAAGGCCATCATCAATAGATAAGGAAAATGTTTCTTTCTATGGTGTATCTTTGGGACGGGAAGAGCAAAATTGACCCCAGTATTGTGTCCATCTGAGGATTATCTGATTATATTGCGTGATAAGGAATAAGGGGCTAGATAAAGGGACCGGAAGATGCATAACAGAACATAGAAATTCCACAGGAGTTGCCATAGGGATTCTGTTGGAGCCCTATGGCTACATTTTGTTAGGTACATCATTTTATACAGGACAAGCCATCTAACCTTATTTTTATAAGACATTTACAAGTCTTGAAAAAATCTCTGAAAACAACTTCGTTATCAAGAATAAAATTCATTTATATTTGGAATGGAGTTCTGTGAAACACTTATAACTAGCAAATAAGCTCATCAATTGCTTCCACAGTCAGTAAGAACATTCATCAGTCAAAGGCAATAGAACTTGGATACTGGTCTACAGAACTGAGCCTAACATGGGGCTGAGTGAGATCTTTGATATCTGAAACAATGGTGGAGGGAAGAGGACACTCTGGTGAATATTCTCTGAAAGCTATGGTGTTATAATGTTATGTGTAAAGCCCTATCAACAATGGTATTATAAATCTATTTATAATACTATATATAGTTTGTGACTATAATAAAATTTTAAAATATAATTTTAATACTAGGCAAACTTATATCAAAATAACTGTTGCAAATGAACATGGTCTGTGAATATTACCATGTCCCATATCCCTGAAACCTTCAATCCTAAAGTAAATTACTCCAAGCATCTTAATTTGTCCTTGACCTTTAACACTAAATGCATCTTTGTATCAGGAGAGGGGCAAAAGCCCACAACTCCTGTTACCTCCCAAATCATTCTCATGCCTCTAAAACCCCATTTTCTGATCATCAGAGCCCAGAGCATTTTGGGGGCCAGAAAGATAATACAACAGTAAGTGCTTGCTTTGCATGTGGCTGACCAGGGTTCCATCTCTAATACCCCATATAAACAACCCTATGCCTGCCAGGAATGATCCCTGAGTGAAGAACCAGTAGCAATCCCTGAGGATAGCCAGGGGTGGCCTAACCTCCTCTCCATACCAGAAAGAAAAGACCATTTTCATTCTCCAAAAAGGAATCTTTCATCACTTCTTCATTAAACCAACCCACTAGTTACTCTTCTCTTCTCCCACTCTCACTAGAATTCATTTTTGGTCTCCCCACTTAACCCGGATTTGGGAATTAGGATATATATTTTCCTACCTCTCTAGTGCTCTCTCAAATTTCTTTTTCCTTAATTAACAATCCCACCTTATGTTTGCAGTCTTGTGTCTTTTAGCACAAGCTAAACCCAAGTTCCTGGGGCAGAAGCAATAGTACAGAAGGTGGGTCCTCGCCTGGCATGTGACTACCTGGAGTCCCATCCCCAGCATCCCTTATGCTCCCCAGAATCCACCAGTAGTAATCCCGGAGTGGAGAGCCAAGAGTAAGCATTGGGCACAGCTGGGTGTGACATCGTCCTGCCCCCAAGAAGAAAACAAAGAAACCTAAATTCCTTTTCCTATGATCATCAACCAACCACTTCACGTTAATCATCAAGCATAAATCTGCACTCTTCTCTCTAGCCCTAGTTTTCCACACATACTGGGTGGTTTTAGAGTCTTCTCAAGCATCATAAAAATCCTATCCCACAATAGGGATTTTTTAATTAATATTTTATTATACCACTGTGAGATATACAATTACAACGTTATTCATGTTTGGAGGTTTCAGTCACATAGTGTTACAGCACCCCGCCCTCCACCAGTGCTCATTTCCCACCACCAATGTCCCCAATTCCCCCACCCTCCCATAGCCTGCCTAAATGGCAGGTCCTTTATCTCTTTTCTCTGTGAATATTACCATGTCCCATATCCCTGAAACCTTCAGTCCTTCAATCCTTCAATCCATCTCTCTCTTTTCCTTCTCTTACATATTGTGGGTTGCACTACATACACTTAGAGGCCATCGTGTGCATTTTTTTGCCTGTATTTAATGCTCAGTTATAGGTTGGTATTAGCCCTTTCGACATTTATTCACACATGTTCCCTTCTCTGTCTTACCTAACCTCTGACTCCCACACATTTGCAGTAATTTCCACTTTTGGTAAGACCTCCTGATCCACGTTTCGCCTAACATTGGATTTTGATATCATAATATGTATATGTGTATTTATGTCATGCAAATAAATGCAGTCATTCTATATCTCTCTGTTTCCTTCTGACTAATTTCACTCAACATGATCCTTTCCATGTCCATCCATTTATAGGCAAATTTCATAACTTCATTTTTTCCTAACAGCGGCATAGCTCTAGGGAGAATACTCCCTGTTCTAGAATACTCCCTAGAGCTTTAGGGAGTATAGCTCTAGGGAGAATACTCCCTAGAGCTTTGTACAGATTCAATGCTGTCCCTATAAGGATACCCATGACATTCTTCAAAGAAATTGACCAAACATTCCTGAAATTCGTATGGAGTAACAAACCCCATGGAGAGCTAAAGCAATCCTTGGGAAAAAGAAGATGGGAGGCATCACCTTTCCCAACCTCAAATTGTACTACAAAGCAGTAGTAATTAAAACAGTGTGATGTTGGAAAAAAAAACAGAACTGTGGACCTATGGAATAGAGTTGAGTATCCTGACACCCACGCTCAAAGACATGATCACTTAATCTTTGATAAAGGTGCAAAGAGTTCAAACTGGAATAAGGAAATCCTCTTCAACAAGTGGTGGTGGAAAATTGGACAGCTACATGTGAAAATATGAATTTGTTAATTCTCCCCATCCACGAGCAGGGAATGTGTCTCCATTTCCTCCTGTCCTCTTTATTTCTCGAAGCAGTGTCTTATAGTTCTTTTTGTATAGGTCCTTTACACATTTGTTTAATCTGATTCCTAGGTATTTGATTTTCTGTGGCATAATTTCAAATGAAATTGATTTCTTAATATCCCTTCCTTCTCTTTCGTTATTTGTATATAGGAAAGCCACCAACTTTTGAGTATTGATTTTGTACCCTGCCACTCTACTATAAATATCTATTGTTTCTAAGAGTTTTTGGGTCGAGAGTTTAGGGTTCTCTAGGTATAATATCATGTCATCTGCAAATAATGATAGCTTGACTTCTTCTTTGCCTATCTGGATGCCCTTGATGTCCTTTTCTTCTCTGATTGCTATGGCGAGTACTTCAGTACTATATTGAATAAAAGAGGTGAGAAAGGGCAACCTTGTCATGTTCCTGATCTTAAGGGGAAGGCATAATAGGGATTTTTTAAAAAAGCCCACAATTCTTAGGTTTTCTCACTCCAATAACCTTCAAATTCTACTCTAGTTCTATCACCTATATATATATATATATATATATATATATATATATATATATATATATCAGGGTGTAGCTTGATTTGTAAGTTTCAGGGTGTAGCTATATATATATAGCTATATATATAGCTACACCCTGAAACTTACATTCTTACATTCAAAACTTAAAATTTTACTGTCCTGAAAAATCACTTCATTATTGAAAACTTAATCTCCGAGATCCAATAGCCTGAGGCCACAACCTACTTAACTTCCTGATTTCTCTGTCAATTCCCTTAAACTTGTTTTTTCAGCTTGATTCAGAAAATGGTAATCTCTTGACCTCTTGCCCCCCACACACCCATTTCCCCACATCAATTGTTTCCTTTTCTCTTTACTTCTCTTCCTGTTTTAGTCTCACAAACTATTCAATCATTCATTCTCTTATCAACAAGTTTAGTATTCTCTTATTTTGCTTCCTCCAAGTAAGTTTGCTGACATGCCCAGATTAAAATATTCTAACTATCCTTTCCCCACACATCCACAAAAAGCAGGAGACAGCATACTTCTGCAAATGATTTTTATCCTTAGTTATTATGTAGTGATAATTCTGTGCCCCTAGCTCTCTCATTAATATTCCCCATAATTATTTTTTCAAATTGTTGCATCCCTCAATTTACCTATCATTTAAGACTATATTTCTGTATTTCTTCACTGAGAGCAGAGGTATCAGGTAGCAAATCCCTCAATTCCTGTTTCTCTTCCCACTCAAACAAGCTTATCTTGTGTGACTACATAAGGAGTTTAAAAATCATTATTCAAGTCCTTCTCACCAAAAACGTAATACCTCAATGGTTTCACTGGTAAGTTTTACCAAACATTTATGGAATAAATAGCTCCAAATCTATATGAACTTTTCCAGAAAAAATTCTAAAGAAAGGGATATTACACATTTTATTGGAATAATACCCAAACCAGAGACATTAGGAGACATGAAAACTATCTAGGAAAGATCAAAGATAGAATGAGGCATATCGTTGTGACTCCCAGTGAGCCGGGAGAAGAGGCTAGCAGATGGTTTACTATTTCTGCTCATCCAAATGAGGAAAAAGTTTTTTCTTGACTTTTAGGTGCTCTTATGGTCATATAAAAATATGAATTCAAAATTTGACAAGTTTTTCTATGTTATCTCCTGGAGTGGATGACTCTGCTCCTCTTAATGTTCACTTTTCCTATTCTTGAAATGTGGATATACTTTGCCTTATACTTTATCTCCTTGATTTGAAATGGAAAACTCTTCATGCTCCACTGCTCAGAAAAAAATAAGATAAATCTCTAGAATGCAATTATTCTATCAATTTTTCCAGGACAAAGAAGCAACTGACATTTGGCTTCTTTTTTTTCTTAAATTAAAAAAAATAATGTTGCAGAAAGTTTTTGAATTGAAACAGGTGCTTTTATGTTCAATTCTTTACCTTTTGTCTCAAACAAGAAGACTAAATATAAAGCAAGTAAGAGATGATGATTTTTTTTTGAGGTTGTTGTTTTTTAAATGACTACCAATTGCAGCCACTATCAAGATAAGCACAGTGGAGACTATGGCAGCAAATTCCAAACAGGTACTCTAATCGGAAATAAAAGAGCTGGTGTGTTTGTGTATGTGTGTCTGTCTGTGCATGTAAGCACACACGCATGCATGGACTGGCTCATTCTAGGACACAGATTTATTGGGTACAAACTAAGTAATAATTCTGTAATGCGATAAAGATGCATATAAATAAGATATCATAGGTCAGTTTCATATATAACCATATGATTTCATATGAATGAACTATTAGAAGTACACCATGGATATATACGGTAAAGCATGGACATATATGTTACAAAATTTAAGTCACCTTGAAAGAGTTGGCCACCCGATGGGGTGACTGACTGGGAGCCTCAGAATGCCGCAACTATCAAGGAAAACTCTGAGAGACCAGGTCCTATGCAAAAGCAAGGGTTTTTATTAATATTCGAGTATACCCGGGCTCATAGCATGATCACAAGCAGTCAGTGGCTAAGAGCCCGAGGCCCTTCCAGGGAGGATCTTTTAAGAGATAATTCCTGCCGCTACAGAAAAGCCCACACATAACCATCCAATAGATTTAAAATATTCCATCAAGGTCTGCGCACAGGCAGCCAATCCCTTTGTAACAAGTAACCATCACCTATATGCAATTCAGGCAATTCAGGCCAGACAGCAGGCTCTGGGCAGGGGTCTCCTAATCTCTAACAGGAATTTGTTCTGGGCCTTTTGTAGATAGCAGGATGAAAAGGTTACTTCAGGATGAAAAGGTCACTTAGGCCCTAAATTGGTAACTTTCCATTAGTAGGCCTGCCCTATTTGGGGAGGGAGTAGCTGCTCTCTTTCAATCTGTTGACTAATATTTTGGTAATTGAGAAGAGGAATTATTCTCCATTATAAAGAAGCTGTTGTTGACCTCTCTCACAAGACTTGGGAATTTTGTAGTTTCTAATGTTTATTCATTCTTTGAGGGAATTATACAGATGTTAGTCTCATAAATTCTCAGGCTATGACGTGAACAACACCATTACAAGATGTAGTTTTTAAGAAGCAATACAAAGTAAATAAATTTGTATCTGCTAAGGAAGGAAGCTTGAAGGTTGGTGGGAAACCAGGGACACTTGTAGAGTTAAGAGCACATTGATGGTAGAATGGATGTTAGAAGATTGAATGCATGAAAAAACTGTATTGTGAACAACTTTGTAAATCCCAGTCTTTAAATAAAGTTTAGAAAGGAAAGAATATTCAGAGCTGGAGAGGTAGCAGAGCTGATAAGGAGATTGCCTTGAATATAACTGACCAGTGTTCATTCATGGGTACCATGTATGATTCCCTAGACTTGCCAAAAATGATCCTTAAGTAAGAGCCAGAAATAAGTCTAGAGTATTGCCAACTATGACCTCAAAACAATAGTTAATTAAATAGTTAGTTAATTAACTATTCTGATTTGCATCATCCTGATGACTAATGATGAAAAACATTTTTTCGAACACCTTTTGGCCATTTGAATTTCTTTGAGGAAGTTTCTATTCATTTCTTCACCCCATTTTTGATGTGTTGGGATAATGTTTTCTTATAATTTCTACCAGTGCTTTATATACTTTGTATATTAACCCCTTATCAAATGGGTATTGGTTAAATATTCTTTCCCATTCTGTGGATTTAGGACACCATACGGGATGCCAAGGATCAAATCCTGGTTGGCCACACATGCAAAAAAAGCACCTTGCCTGCTGTTCTATGGCTCTGGCCCCCAAAATTTAAAATTTAAAACTCAAATATTATGTCTGCAATATAAGAAGTTTGTGTGATGTGAATATGTTTAAACTTAACCCCAATGTGATAGCATTTGGAGGACTAATTGGGTCATGAGGGTGGAGTCAATAGGAAAGAACCAGTGCCCTTAGAAAGAATCCTTAATGCCGGAAAGATAGTACAACAGATAAGACACTTCATACTGCTGACCCAGGTTTGGTCACATGTACCACATATAGTTGCCTGAGCCCTGCTAGGAGTGATTCCTCAGCAGTCTGTGTCACGTGAGGACACAACTAGAAGATAGGAAGACTCTTAGCAGACAGTGATTCTGCTAATGCCTTAAGCTTGACTTCCCAGCTTAGTGAATGACAAAAACATTTAGTTTGTTTATGTGCCACCAAATCTAAGTGTTTCTGTTATTCCAACAATTGACTTGCAACAGTGTCAATTCTTTTACCCATTAATGAAAAGATTCAGTGTAATTCCCAAAAATATCCCAGTAGGAGTTTTGTAGAAACTGGCAATCTAATTACAAAATGCATATGGAAATACAAAGGACCTGGGAGAGTAGAAGCAACTTTAAAATAAGAACAGGGTTGGAATACTAACACTGTGATATCAGGTCTTATTTTTCAATCTTCATTGTCTAGCCATAAATGTACCATGTATGCACAATTGATTTAAGTGCAAAGGCAATTAAGTGGTGAAACAGTCTTTAAACAAAGGGTGTTGAAATAATTGGATATCCATAGTCACAAAATGAACTTTGACCACACCTCATATTATATAATAAATCTAACTTAAAATGGACCATAGGGTAAAATTTAAAACCTAGACTATAAAACTTTTAGATGAAAACATTGAAGAAAATCTTCATGATTTTAAAAGTGTTAATCTCCTTAAAACATATTTTATTATGAATGGACAAACAATGGCCTAGTAGGAAAAATTTGCAAATATGTGCCTGTTAAAAGAATATATTTTTAAAAAATGTCAAAAACTATTACAAAAGGAACCCAATAAAAAAAGGCAAAATATTTCAAGAGAAATCATCATAAATGATCAACAGATGGCAAAAAAGTCATAAAGAGATGCTTAACATCACTAGTAAGGAAATGCAAAATAAAACCACAAACTACTAAAACACATCTATCAAAATGGATAAAATTGAAATGATCCAATGTAGCAAAATCTTGGCAAGGAGGTAGACTAGCTGGTATTTTTAATTATTAAAGGAAGTGTAAAATGGCACAGACAATTTAAAGAGAGTGTAATAGTTTTTTTTTTTTTAATGACTCTGGGCTGCAGAGAGAGTACAGGGACTAAGGCCTTGCCTTGCATGCAATGACCCTCCTTCAATCCCTATCATGGCATATGATACCCAGAGCACTTCCTGATCACAGACCAAGAGTAGCACCTGAGCACTGCCAGCTATACCCCAAACAAGCCTTCAAAGGAAAAAAAAGTTTTAAAAAATTAATACATATTGTCGGGAGCCGCTGGGGTCCCCAACAATACCAGGAAAAGAGTTCCCTGCTACCTCCAAAGCCGGCGGAGAATGGATGAAAACTCAGGAATCCGGAGCAATTTTAAAAGGGCTTTACTAACACAGGTTCCAGTATACAATCCAAGAGCAGGGAAAACCTCCGGACTCTGGGTTCCCAACTAGGCGGCAGCCACGTGTAGGCCAAGATGGCTGCCACCACGTGTTGAAGCCCAAGAGAGAATGGAGAGGATGGAGAAGCAAAACACCAAGGGAAGCCGAAATGGTAAAAGAGGAGCTTCTTTCTTCTTGCAGCTTATTTTATAGATAGAAACCTCGGCAAAACTTCCCAGCCTGGCCCATTGTGGGCTGGGCTATCTAGAGAGGAAAACAGGTAAATAGTTCTATGAAATGCAGCACTTCAGGTGGCCTTCTGGCTGTTTACAAGTACCCTGAGCTGATCCAAAGACTCCTAGCAGATCTGGGAGGAGTTGCAAGCTAAATGTAGCTGGAAGCTAAACAGGGCGTCACCATCGCCCAACAACATATCTATCACAATTCAATATTGTTCTCCTAGGTATTTGGCCAAGATAAAGGAAAAATGATGTTTATATGTGAACACTTATAACTGCTCCATTTGTAAAACCAAAACTGGGGGAGTGGAGCACATGTTCATCAAGTTTATAAATAAATGTTTATGCTTAGCACCATAAATATAAATCTCGAAATAATTAGAATGAAAGACGATAAACATGCATATATAGAGAGTTCTAGAGAATAAGTGAGCAGTATAACAAAAAGCAGATTAGTGGATATTTAGAACATGAGAGAACCAGGATGGAGAATTACAATACAACACAAGTAAACGTTTAGGGAAGATGGATATGTTTATTATCTTGATTGTAATTATGCTGTACATGCATAAACATATGCTAATTTAATAGGATAAAGTTTATTCTATTAGATTCTTTATGTGTGGTTTATTATAGGTCAATTATACTTCAGTAAATCTTTGTTAAATAAAAGCACTTGTGAGAAAGAAATTGAAAATGCATTGGTTTCCTAAGTGAGTCCATTTAGTATTCATTACTTAAATCCTATTTCAAACAAATTTATTGTGATCTGGTTTATAAATGTATGTGAACACCACGACTAAAAGTGCTTTCTACCATATGAAGATTTAATTGCTATTACAAGAAGTTAAACAACCAGTGGTCACCTTGTAGGTTGGAGGTAGATGCTGCACTGAGAAACAAATCTTGATTTTAGATTCAGTGCATGTTTGAGACATAGTTCTTTTCCTTTTCTTTCCCTTTCCCTTTCTTTTTTTTTTTTCTTTGCTCTTTGGGTCTCATCTGGCAGTGTTGATAGCTTGCTCCTGACTGTGCTCTCTTGGATCACTCCTAGAGGTATCAGGAGACCATATGTGATGCTAGAGATAGAATCTGGGTGAACCTAGTACAAGGAAGTGCATTACCCACTATACTATTTCCCTGGCCCCTTAGGACACAATTCTACAGGACTAGAATTTCAGGGAAATCCAAACTTAAGTTGAGAGAAGCAGCAATGCTTTTATGGCGTCAACAGAAGAGTTCACAGAACAATCTCAAGTCTCCCAAAATACTTTGCTGTTCCCAAATACTTTTTGTTATTGCTGTGAGGTCACATATGATAGTGCTTTGGGTTTACTCCTGGCTGTGCACAGGGATTGCTCCTGGAGCTCCTCAAGGAACTATATGTGATGCAGGAAATTGTTGCAGTACACTGTTGCCCGGAGCCTCTGCATCTTTCCTGGAGTTGCCTCCCTGAAGGCCACTTTGCAGATGAAGGGTAGTTTGAATGTGGCAGTATGCCTTATTATGTTAGCTGGTATAAATATTTTCTCTCATGCTGCCACAATCATCATGGAACTAGCTAGATCTTACCAGTATATTTACCTGGCTACATTGGATCTCTAAGTAATTAGACCAGAGAAAAACATGCCTCCAAGCAAGCAAGCAAATGCCTCTCTGTTGCAGGACTCCTAAGGGCGCTGCATCTGCTCTGGATTGCCTCCGAGATCACTCCTAGATAAGGGGTAGTCTAAATGTGGCAGTTTATCCGACATGTATCTGTATAGCTGGTATAATATTCTCCCACTATCACAACACGTGGGACTAGCTAGATCTACCACATATTAGCCTGGCATAGGACACATTAGACAGAGGAAGCTGTTTGCTCCAAACAAACAAGCAGCCCTGAAAATAAAAACACAGAAGTAGGAGACTTGAAGGCTGGAGAAATATTTAACTGGCATTGGTGTGATCTTTGGTACAGTGACATGCCATCTCAGAAACCCCCTACATTTCAAAGGCATCCGCCAAAACATTAGCCAGTAAAGGCCTAGTGAGATGCGGGAGGGATTACCTGAGGGCTTGGCCCTCCGAGGGAGAAAGGCTGGGGGTATAAACTGCGGTCCGCCCCGGCTTCTTCTTCCTGGGGATTTCGCCTGGGCGTTCTTCCCTGGAGTTTTACACGGGTGGTCGCCATCTTGGCCTACGTGGCTGGGGTCACCTGTCCGTGAGGAGAGGGAACTCGCCGGCACGCGGGACCGGCGCCGAACCTCTCTAATAAGTCTAAAGGCTAATATGCAAAACAACTATGAAGTAAAGATGAGTATCTTATGAAGGCTTGAAGAAATATATACCTGGCTGTAGAATATCCATTGAGATACAGTTCATCTCAGTCGCCCTTTTCCCCCATCTGCATAGGGCCTGGTAGAGAACCAAGAGTGGGGCCTGCAGCCTTGGCTGGGCAACATTAACATTTCAGTGGAACTAGGTGAGGTCCTGGGGGGCAGACTGACCCTAATTGCTTTCCGATGATGTGGGCGGTCTGAACTGAAAAGCTATAAAAGCTGCAACCTGCTTTCCTCCAGGCTTTTGGCTTTTTGCTTTTTTGCCTTTTGCTTCTCCCTCTACCTCTTCTCTCCATCTTCTTCCCTGTTAGGCCTTAGCACGTGGTAGTGGCCATCTTGATCTAGGATTCTAAACCTACACGTGGCTGAGGCCCAACTAGGAATCTAAGTCTGGGGTTTTCCTATTACCGATTGTATATCAGAACCTGTGAGAGTAAAGGCTTTTGAAACTGCTGGATTCTCACATCTTTCTCAGTCTGCTGGCTGCTGATTCCCCAGGGCAGAAGGGGATCTCCTGACCCTACTCCCAGTTTTTATTGGGGAGCCCAGCATTCCCCACAAGAAATGGAATCAATAGTCAGCTAGTAGACTTTCTGGAAAGTAGCTAACCGGCTGTCCTCTCTCTAGCACTCAAGTCCTCCTTTAATAATGATCTCAGTGTGTAACTTCTTGCTGTCCCATTACCTGTTTTCAAGTTCTTGCACAAATGGGAATGTATACCTGACCTTTTGGAGAGAGCCATATAAATTTTAATCTTGGACATTATATAGAGACAAACTCACTATTTCTGGCACCCTCCCACTTCTCCTTACCAATAATACTTAACAGAGGTAATGATCTAATTTGAAACATTCTCATTTGCTTTGGCATCAAGCCACCTTGATTGTCCTTTGATTGGCCCCTATCAAACTCATACATGGTTGACTGATTTTAGTTGATCACTGATTCAGCCAGAATAAAAGAGGACTTCAGGATTTCTTCCCGTAGTTGCATAAAACTCCAATCAAAGACAGTTTAGCCTGCTTAAGTTATATGGGGCTCCTTTTCTCAGAAAGCACTGAGGACATGTAGGACATAGAAAGTGATGATAAATACAGATAAGTATAAAGGCTGAGAGATAATGCAGAGTTGGATCTGAATATAAATAATTATCATTATAAAAGCATGTCTCTTTGTTTAGCTGTAATATTTAATTTCCTGCTGTTATTTCTACTCTTTTGCTAACCAGATTGATATCACATATTTTCTGCAAACAGATACAATTAATACTTCATGATTATGTGGTTGTGACAATTTTACAATTATATAACTTATTCTGGCTCTTAATGATTGTTAACTAAGCATGAAATTGAAAAAGAAAAAATCAGATAAACCGCTAACTCCCTGGTCTCCTCAATACTTAATTTTTAATTAATTTTCTGTCATTTAAAAAATTAAAATGCACAAATATAGTAACCATTTATAACATTATATAACATGACAAACAAATTGTGTGTTGTCTTAAGATTGTATTCTTGGCCTGACAGAATTCAAAAGAAATAATGAGCAAGACAAAAATGTTTCCTTCGGCAGGAGCAATAGTAAAGTGGGTAGGACATTTGTTTGCACATGGCCAACTTGGGTACAATCCCTGGCAACACCTATACTCACTCCCTGAGAAGAACCAGTAGTGATTCCTGAGTGCAGAGCCAGGAATAACCCCTGAACATCACCAGGTGTGATCCAAAAAAGCCAAAAAAAAATTTTTTTTTCATTTAAGAAAGATGATCTTTCTTTAGGACACTTAGTAATTATATATTGATTATGAGATTTTTCTATTTTGTAGCACTTCAGTCTCCTCATCTAAAATAATACCAATATTACTACTTATTCTGGTAAACAGCTTATTTTTCTATCAGGATATGTAAGGAGCCTTTTTTTGGGCCAGAGAGATGCTACTGCCAGAAAGGCACTTGTGCTACATGCTGCATACTCTGGTTTGAATCCCAAAATTAAGTATAAGCCCTGAGCACTACCCAGAAGGAGCCCAGAACACAGGTACATAGGAAACCCTGAGCACCACTTGATTTAGTCAAAAAGCAATAAAAGAATAAGAGGAAGATGAAGAAGAAATTAAGGAAAGGAGGGACATGCACTGCCAATAAATATAGGAAACATAGAGGAGTGACAGATTTAAATTAGGAAACTAACAGTGGATTAAAAAGAACCTTTCTACAGTTGTGATGTTTTTTCAAGTGTTCTATCTTTTGGCCCCACTAATAGGAAACGCTATTGCTACTGGCAGCCCAGTATTTTCTCTTTCAAGAAGAGAAATGTGATAGAGTTGGCACACCAATGCACTCAGTGGATTTTCTAAATTCCAACCAGCCATACTTTCTGTGCTGAGCTTTGGAGATGTGAATTGTTACCAAGTAGGAAGTAAGATAAAACACTGGGCTAAGTTCACTTTAGGCTGCTGACTTATCTGAATCCCCATTCCCAGAAAAGAACATTATAAGACAACACTAACCTTCATTTTGCTCTGGAGTTTTGCTTGGGTTTATCATTTCATACCTCCATGACTCCTAAGCAACATGATATTGATAAAATTTTCCACAACTTGCGTTGAAAGGCATATCTCCCTAAAGCTTACACTAACTTTGAGCAAGTACACTAATCCAAGTTAGGATTTCCTATGTTTTTATATTGAAATTAGCCTATAAATGCCCAGAATAAAAATGTAGACTTCACAAGGGTCAATAAGATCCCAAAGTTTATCAAAATAATCACACTGTGATGAACTATCTCAGATACATCAGAAACACATGAGTAAAGAAGCAGCTTCTAAACAGGAACTTGGAAATCTCCATTTTAATATTGTCTGCCACTGTCATAGAGAAAACAAGGAGAGAAGAAGAAATCAGCTAACATGACCATTCAAGTTTTAATGGGTAAAATTGAAAGATTTTCTTTATATCTTTCTTTCAAACTTAAATAAAATTTAAAAGTTATTTTTTGCCTAGTACGACCTTCATTTTCAGTCTAAAATTTATGTGGTCTTTTAAGTTTGTCTCAGAACTGATGGCTCAAGAATGCAAAATATATTATATTGATCTATTCTATTCTATTCTATTCTGTTCTGTTCTGTTCTGTTCTGTTCTGTTCTGTTCTGTTCTGTTCTGTTCTGTTCCGTTCCGTTCCGTTCGTTCCGTTCCGTTCCGTTCCGTTCCGTTCCGTTCCGTTCCGTTCCGTTCCGTTCCGTTCCATTCCATTCCATTCCTATTCTATTCTATTCTACTCTATTCTATTATCCTGAGTGAAGTCTAAGGTAAAATGTAATGGCAAGTAATGACAATGATAAGAATGTATCACTGTATCACTGTCTTCCCGTTCATCATCGATTTGCTCGAGCGGGCCCCAGTAATATCTCCATATGTCCTGTCTCATGCTAGTAGAGCCCAAGGCATCTGCTTGCTCCAGGAACATAAAGAGCCCCAATCCATTCCGAATGAGGTCTATAATTGTTATTGGTATTTGGCATATATCAAATACAACACGGGTAGCTTGCCAGGCTCTGCCGTGCAGGTAGCATACTCTTGTAGGCACCTCTAAGTCCAGCATTTATTGATGAACCGCGCAGCCGCAAGCGGCCGCGTGAGCCGGGGACTGATAGGCTGGTCTGCTGAGTGGAGGTCTGACGAGAGAGAAGTCCGGATGTGGAAAATGGAGGCCCTCATGGAGTGGGGGTCTTCTGGCTTGTTGCGAGGCTCTGCTGGGATGGTGGGCCAGGGCTAGAACCCACCATCCCTCCCGGGCGCCTCATGAGCGGCTGGTCACAGGGAGAGCCAGTAGCAGCTCTGCCCCATGTCTGCAAGTCTCTGGACCGGCATACCTGAGCCGGATTTAAGAAAGACTGCGGATTTAGTAAATGACCACTATTTATTGATTACTTACCATTTTCCAGGCATGGATCTAACAACCATATGCAATAGTTACTAATGTTATCACTAATTCATGGATAAGATACTGGAATTTAGAGCACCTCTTCTTTCATAGCACCCAATTCAAGAAAGTTCCCTAAAAAGCCATCTGCCTATGAGCTTGCCTCTCCAGGCATCCTTAATCACCGCCTTCCCAAAGGTACACTGAATCCTTACTCCCCTGCCCCACCCACCCCCGTAATATGATTATTTGTCTGCATATCTATTTTTCTGATGACATTGAACTCACAGAGGCTGGAAATCATTTTCTTGGTCTTTTGTGTTCACAAAACTTGTTTCATTGCTTGACATACATGATAAGGACTTAAGATATATGTATGACTAAATGAGTGAATAAATGGGCAAATAAATGAATTACTTGTATCACTTGTATCACTTGTCTTCCCATTGTTCATCGATTTGCTTGAGCGGGTACCAGTAATGTCTCCATTCATTGGAAATGAAGTCCATTATTGTTACTGGTTTTGGCATATCAAATACACCACAAGTAGCTTGCCAGACTCTGCCGTGGCTCTAAATAAATGAATGGATGGATAAAAAGTGCATTTGAAAAAAAATAAACAGCATAACTGATGAGGAAAAATACCTGAACTCTATAAGAAAACTTATCCGCGAATCTTAATTTTTTAGGGGACTGGAGGCGATAGCACAGGGGTTTGCCTTGCAAACCCCTATTGACCCAGGTTTGATTCCCAGCATCCTACAAGGTCTCCCAAGCACTACCAGGAGTAATTCCTGAGCAAAGAGCCAGGAGTAACCCCTGAGTGTCACTGGGTGTGACCCAAAAAGCAAAAGAAAGAAAGAAAGAAAGAGAGAAAGAAAGAAAGAAAGAAAGAAAGAAAGAAAGAAAGAAGAAAGGAAGAAAGGAAGAAAGAAAGAAAGAAAGGAAGGAAGGAAGGAAGGAAGGAAGGAAGAAAGAAAGAAAGAGAGAGAGAAAGAAAGAAAGAAAGAATTATAATAAAATATAATTATAATAAATTAATAATAAAATTATAATAAAATTTAATATAATTTCTTTTAGATGTAATATGCCCATAATACCTTCTCCCAGGCCCCTATGTCTATCAGAAGAGTCACCAAGTAACATATTGTCAAACAAAGTGGCCTGGAGTTGCAAGATACAGAGGGAAAGACACAGAATTTAGAGTCCAACTTGAGCTGTAAATCTAACTTTATTGACCGTGGGCAAACCAGTACGCCACTTGAGCAGCCCTCTCTCGTCCATGAGAGATCTACCACACTGACACATCTACCTCCTGCGTCAGATAATGATTTAGGAATAAAATTGTATATCAATCTATTTAATAGGTATCAATAATAACACTAATATTAGTTACCACAATAGAAGGGAATTATGCAAGCTTTGACACAGTGACTAACTTCAAGTTGTATGGCTTGGAGGAGAAAATAACCTGGTTCTATGTGCACTCACCAAGCACTTTGGAAGCACTTCATGTACAAAATCTCACTTAAGCATGACACCAGCCCTTGGAAACAGAGGTACTATTTTCTAGCCTTATAAATGTAAAAAAATACAACCCACACTCACAGGGATTGATTCACTTACCCAAAATGATCTGCCTTAGGTCAAGTTGGGAATAGTGTCAGAACTTACTGAGTGATCTTTTCACTAGCACTGCTTTCTCCATGGAATAGCAGTTGACATTATACAAAATCATTTAGGAATTTGAACATTTGGTTTGAATCTCTAACTGTTGGGATTCAAAATATCTTTGATCCTTTAGTAAATTGTAATCTACTATAGGGAGGCTAATAATATGCCTTGTCCAAACTTATATCCAACAGAAAGACAGTTACAGGCCTGAAAGTTAGAACATGACATGTTTATTACTGATAAAAGCACAACTAAAGGCTCCTTTGACTTTGCAGCTTCAGTGAAATTCCTTATGTGCTGCTTATTATTCTGGCTTATCCCCATTGTCAGAGGCATCATTTAATATCAACAAGTTAAGCTCCATGCAGACAGCTCACCTTCTAGAAAAGAGCAGATAAGAAAGTGCCTTTCAACATGGAGAGGATCATCGTGAGTGAAATTAGCCAGAAGGAGAGAGACAGATAAAGAATGACTGCATTTATTTGCATAACATAAATATATATACATATATATATACATATTATGATACCAATATCCAAGGTCAGGTGAAATGTGGATCAGGAGGTCTTGCCAAGGTCGAAACTACCACAAATGTGTGGGAGTAGAGGTCAGGTAAGACAGAGAAAGGAACAGTGGACCAATGATTGTGGAAAGTCTATTACAATCCACAACATGTAAGAGAGAGAAGAGAGAGAGAGAAAGAGAAAGAGAAAAGAGATGGAGGAACCTGCCATGGAGGCAGGCTAGGGAGGGGGAGGGTATTGGGGACATTGGTGGTAGGAGGTGGGCACTGGTGGAGGGATGGGTGCTGGAACACTATATGGCTTTAAACTCAAACATGAACATTTTTGAAATTGTCAAAAAAAAATCACTTGATCACTTCTTGATCACTTGAATCCCATTATTCATCGATTTGCTCAAGCAGGCGCCAGTAACATTTCCATTGGACCCTATCACGTGCCAATGTAGCCCAATGGCATCTGGTTGATTCAGGAATATGAAGAGCCTCAAATCGTTCCTTCAGGGTCTTGACAAGGAAGTCTGACCATCTTGTAGGTGGGCGGCCACGTGATCTTTTGACATCCCGTGGGATCCAGTCGGTAATGGCTCTAGTCCAGCGGTTGTCTCCAAATCGCATTACATGTCCAGCCCATCTGATTTTCGATGCCTTGGTAAACGAGACAGCATCCCTGATTCTGGAACAGCGACGGAGGTCAGAACTCCGGATTCCTTCTCTCACTTGAGTGAGGCATGATATTCCAAGCATAGCTCTTTCGATTCCTCTCTGGGAGACCCGAATAGCATTCTCATCCTGCTTTCGTAGGGCCCAGGTCCCTGAGGCGTATGTTAATGCAGAGAAGAATGGTGGAGTCAAAGAGATGTGCCCGGAGCCAGAGGTTCTTTGTCCTTTTAGCTATTTCTTTGATGCCTTTGAAGGCATTCCATGCTGCTCTCTTCCTCCTGCGCAGCTCAGGTTTTAGGTCGTTCATCATGTTGAATTCTCGACCTAGGTACACATAACTGCTGCATTCAGAGATGTAATCTGACATGCCATCTCGTCAGTAAAGAAGGAAACAGCACCAGGCCCAGACAAAGTCAGACCCGAACACCTGAAGAATCTGCCGTCGGCAGACTCATCAATACACTAGCTCGGCTCTTCACATGCTACCTATCCGAATGCAAGGTGCCCTCCCAATGGAAAACCAGCAGGACAGTTCTACTGTTCAAGAAGGGAGACATTCACGACATCGGCAACTATCGCCCCATCTGCCTGTTGTCCGTCATCTACAAGCTGTTTACATGAGTCATCCTGAACAGGATTGGCAGAACACTAGATGAAGGACAACCATGCGAGCAAGCAGGCTTCCGGAAAGGATTCAGCACAATCGACCATATCCACACAGTAACCAAGCTCATTGAGGTTTGTAGGGAGTACAAGATGCCGCTCTGTCTCACGTTCATTGATTTACAGAAAGCCTTTGATTCTGTGGAGACTGAAGCAGTCATCGAAGCCCTAGCCAAACAGGGTGTTCAAACCCAATACATCAAGATCCTTCGTGAGCTGTATTACGGATTCACCACCAGGATCTCACCATTCTACAAAGAAGTGATCATTAATGTCAAAAGAGGAGTTCGACAGGGTGATACAATTTCACCAAAACTCTTCAGCACCACCCTCGAGAACATCATGCGACAATTAGAATGGGAAGGAATGGGAGTGAAGATAGATGGTCAGCAACTACACCACCTCCGCTTCACTGATGACATTGTTCTAATAACACCAAACATTAGCCAAGCGGCACAAATGCTGGGTGACTTCGACCGAGAATGTGGAAAGATAGGCCTACAGCTGAATATAAAGAAAACCATGTTTATGAAAAATGAACTAGTTCCAGAGGCCCCATTCACTCTCAATGGAACAAAAATAAATAAATTTTTTTAAAAAGAAAATAAATAAAAAGAAAGTACCTTTCATTGACTGTCAAAAGTAAGAGAGACACGCTGGAGCTTAGCTGAACATGATCAGTTCTTACTCTCAACTTATCAGAAAGCAAAATCATGCTTGGTGACTGTGATATAAGTGACCAAGAGAAGCTAAATTGTCTATCTCAGTACTGCTTGCCTAGAGCATGGAGTGAATTTCTTGTCCCTTTATGAAAATAGGGTGATTAAGAGAAAACCAATTTATTTTATGTTCCCTGTTTTAAAATAGTGTGGCTCTGCTGGGGATGGCGGGCCAGGGCTAGAGCCTGCTTTTCCTCCTGGGCGCCTCATGATCAGTTGGGCACAGGAGAGCCAGTAGCAGCTCTGCCCCATGGATCTGAGTCTCTAGATCAGGCAAACCTGGGCTTGAAATAGATGGCTGTAGGGTGGGACTCTGACGAGCAGGCCTTGTGATCAGTTCTTCTGCTGGGAAGAAGTTCTTCTGATGAGCTGTGGAGTTCGGATGTTGAAAAATGGCGGCACTCATGGTGTGGGGGTTCCTCTGGCTTCTTATGAGGAGACCACACCATGAGAGCCACCATTTTTCAACATCCGAACTCCACAGCTCGTCAGAGCTCCACCCAGCAGAAGAGCTGATCACAAGCTCTGCTCATCAGAGTCCCACCTTACAGCCATCTCTTTCAAGCATAGGTATGCATGATCCAGAGACTCAGATCCATGGGGCAGAGCTGCTACTGGCTCTCCCTGTGCCCAACTGATCATGAGGTGCCCAAGAGGGAAGGTAGGTTCTAGCCCTGGCCTGCCATTCCAATAGAGCCTCACAAGAAGCCAGAGGAACCCCCACACCATGAGGGCTGCCATTTTTCAACATCTGGACTCCACAGCTTGTGAGAGCTCCACCTAGCAGAAAAGCTGATCTTTCCCCTGCAGCCGCTTTGCACATACACCAAATGTTCATCAATAAATGCATGAGATGAGAGGTTACTACAAGAGTATCCCACCCACATGTCAGAGCCTGGCAAGCTACACGTGTCGTATTTGATATGCTAAAAACCAATAACAATTATAGACCTCATTCCCATGACTTGAAGGAATGGTTTGAAGGAATGGTTTCTTCATGTTCCTGGAATGAGAAGATGCCCTTGGGCTACACTGGCATGTTACAGGACATATGGAGATGTTACTGGTGCCCGCTGGAGCAAGTCGATGAACAACAGGAAGACAAGTGATACAAGTAATACAAGTTTTAAAACAGTGTAAGGAATGTATTGTTTGGAACCTAGGCCAATGAGGATTGACTTACTCTTTTATTCACACTAATTAGAGAAACAAATAAGAAATCTTAGCACACATTCACCAATACTTAAAGACTCTTCAAATTGTCCAGCCAACTTAAGACTCCTGCCCTCAAATGTAAAAGCAGTACCTTAAAATAACTAAGATCCAAACTAACCTTCCCTACCTATGTTCACAAAATATATCAACCTTTACTGAACCACCCAACTTTCCTATAGCTATTTCGCATTAGTCAGCTGATCATAGTCAGTGTGTGGCTTTGTTTCACCATGTTGAAGGAATGTTGTCTAGGCCATGCATATACTTTTATAAAACACCAAATACATGCCAGGTATTATGAAAATAGAGCTTGTGCAGGAGCTACCCTTCTTATGAGAGAAAGATGAAAAGTGAGATTACAAGCAAAAAAGGGCATTTTAGGACAATAATAAGCTTCTATGTGGGAGAGAAGCAAAATACTGTAATAATAAAGGGCACTTTGTTTAATACACAAATGCAGAAATTAGCAGCAATATAAAGATCTGAGAATAAGCAATCCTTGTATATGTAAAGAGCACTGAGATCTGAGATGGACACGAGCTTAATGTCTACTGAAGAGGAAGAGAGAAGGTGAGATCTGGCTGGAGGTGGGAGGGAGAAAAGGCCAGACAAGGAGGCAGGAACATTGTAAGACCTGCAGGCAATGCAGTGGAGGTAGGTTTCATTCTTAATATAATGAGAAACCACTGAAAAACTCAACTAGAAAACATAGAGATGGAGCCCTTAAGAGATGGTCAGGAGGACTGGTGGGGAATAGGGTAAGGCCTTGGTCTCCTAGTGATTACAGATGATAATAGAATGTGAGGGACAAGAGTACACTGCTGCTCAGGCTCTGATGCTGAAAATATCCTGGACTTTTGCCCCAGTGTTTAAGGGTGCCCCAGGTCACACTCAGCAATGCTCAAGTACCATGTGGTGCTGGGTATTAAACTGAGCATTGCCACATGCAAGGTATGTGCCTTGAGATTATACTATCTTTCCAACCCTGACAAAGATTCTTGACACTTTGTAAAGTACTAACTACAGGTAAGCCATAAAAGAGATCATCTTAGAAAGGCTTATGGCTAAGACTAGGGTATGGAGCTCAGAGTTGATGAAAAGTGAGGAGATTCAGACTATGTCTAAAAGAGAATTATTGGAAGAGTCTTGTAGATGGAGTGAATAAAACTGTGAGTAAATGGAGTGAGTAAGTTATTGGGAGAGTCTTGTAGATGGAGTAATTAAAAGTGTGATGAGTGTGAGTAAAAGAGGAAAATGAAGGGTTATTCCTAGAAGCTGGGTTTGACCACTCAGTGATACTATTGCCCACCTTGTGAAATATTCAAAATGTAAACTTAAGAGAAGATGGAACCACACTACACTGATCAAATTAGATTTGAGGTGCTTGTAAGTTATCTAAGAGATGATGGTAAATAGAAAATGAACATGTGTTAGGTTTAAGGAAGATTTGTGATCTGTAAGAAACATTTTAGTCACTGGAACCTGGTATGATCACTTATAGGAAAAACAGGAAATAGAAGCAGAGCTCTGGAAAACTTCAATATTCAGAGGCTTGTCAACAAGAGCATACACAAACTAAAGAAAGAAGGGTCGCTTTGAATTAAAAGGAACCCAGACAGGATTGTTTGTTGAGGACGGGCCTGCCACCAGTGACAAGTGCTTCAGTGTAAAATCTACCCATAGTTCCCATCATTTTGATATAATCTGTTTCAATAGCATAGAATGGCATAGGCATGTGTGCTTCTAAAATATTTTTTCAATTTTAGGGTTGAATGACTTTAGTGATCTGCCCAAATTATAAATTGTCTTTTTGTTAGAGCTTCCTTTGAGGGTTTCTGTAGTCATTTTCCCCACTAAATAAAAACACAAAAGGATTTTTTTAAATGATATAGAAGAGAAGAAAGTGAAATAATAAAATCCATTGAACTTATCTCTAGGTTTCTGAAAACTCAGCCACAATACTTGGTGGAACTAAAGATGCCTTTGTGCTACTGAAGATTGACATTTTCTCAGATTTCGCTACATGGTTTACCTCACTGAGCAAAGGAAGGTCTTGCAGATCTGGTTTAACAACCTGTATTCAGCTCCAGTTATAATCTTCCAAGGTTTCTTCCTGGCATCACTTCATTCTCTGAGATGATGAACTTCTCAAGTGTAAAAAGATAGCATTCTTTTATTAAATAATAATTAGCATTTGAAGGGTTGTTTGTGGGGGTGGGTTTTGGGTCACATATGACAGTACCATAGTTTGGGGTCCCCAAAACTGAGGTTTGGGGTTTGGGGTCATATCACAGTACGCATGGCTCTGTGCTCAGAAATGAGAGAAGTAGCAGAAGTTGCCAAGGACTAAGCCCAGACTGCCTGCATCCTACACAAACTCTCTTCGGCCTTTTGAGCTATTTTTGTAGCACCAAAAGTTATTATCATTTTTTCCACAGAACTCACTAAAACTCACTTTTTAAAAAAGTAAACAAATTTATTTGGAATATAAATAGATGTAAGGAAAGAGGTAGATTTTGATATGTGCTCAATAAAGAACATGGAATGGAGAGGCCAGTAGGGTTGTGCGGGCCAATTTTCCAGATTGGAAAAATGGGCCTAAAGTATAAAAGTTCACACTTTAAGATGGGAGATGCAGGTGACTTGTGTGTCAAATTCATTTTGAAAAGCTCATATAAAAATTTTATGCCTTAGAAAAAGAACAAAGGATTATCTAATGTGTTTTTATACACATAGGAATGCACAATGTCTTACATATTTTTAATACTAAGGTCACTATATATCATTTGCATTAGTTCTCAATTAGAGATGAGGACAATTTTGTCCCCAAGGGAATATCTGATAACACTTAGAGACATTTTTGCTTTTTATCAGTATGATAATTATTTAGAGTAAGCTACAGTCTTATAGTGGATATAGCAGTCAAGAATGCTGCTAGGAACACTTTTCACAGTAGCCAGAACCTAGAAACAACCAGTATGCCCGAGAACTGATGACTGGATAAAGAAACTGTGGTACATCTACACAATGGAATACTATGCAGCTGTCAGGAAAAATGAAGTTATGAAATTTGCCTATAAATGGATGGACATGGAAAGGATCATGTTGATTGAAATTAGTCAGAAGCAAAGAGAGAGACATAGAATCACTGCATTTATTTGCATGACATAAATATATCAGGTGGTCTTACCAAAAGTGGAAATTACTGCAAAGGTGTGGGAGTCAGAGGTTAGGTAAGATCGAGAAGGGAACATGTGTGAATAAATGTCAAAAGGGCTGATACCAACATAGAACTGAGCATTAAATACAGGCAAAAAAATGCATATGATGGCTTCTAAGTGTATGTAGGGCAAACCCACAATGTGTAAGAGAAGGAAAAGATAGAGAGAGAGGGAGAGAGAGAGGAGGAGAGAGAAAAGAGATAAAGAACCTGACATTTAGGCAGGCTATGGGAGTGGGGAGGGAACTGGGGACACTGGTGGTGGGAAATGGGCACTGGTGGAGGGCGGGTGCAGGAACACTATGTGACTGAAACCTCCAAATATGAACAACGTTGTAATTGTATATCTCACAGTGGTATAATAAAATGTTTTAAAAATAAAAGGAAAAAAAAGAATGCTGCTAGACATTTATAATACACAGGGTTGATTTCTTCTATAACTTTTATAATTTTTGACCTCATATGTCAAGAATGTAAATTTGGGGAATTCTCACATCATGGTGGAAGAGCAAAGAGCACTAATGTAATCAGAACATTCATTCCATAGCTAGAGCATGTGTTCCCTGGTCTTTATTGACCTTGGAAAGTCTGTCAATATAACTGATCTATAATGTAATCATAGGGTGGCTTTGAACTGTAGATGCGAGACTCGGGTGATGATAAATAACACTAATATACACAGCTGTCTATGCTAGCTGATGTCCACAGAAAATCATTTCCTAAATTTAAAATGTTAACCTAATCTATATCACGTTAGCCTCTTTTTCCTTTCCCCTCATAAGTAGAGATACCAACCTTGCCTTATGGCCACAATTTTCTCTTTCCTAATGTAGCTGGTCATGTATCACCCATGTGACTAGAACTGACAATATATAATACTGACAGTGGCACTAAAGATTTCAGCACCAATTAAAGACCATCATTCTTCTCTGCAAGTATCTAAGGAAACTTCTACATTCCTCATACTAGAAACAAAGGTATAAAACCTAATAATAATGAATGGGAAGATAAGTAGCCAAATTCAAAATGAGCAACACACATACAGAAAGACTAGGGGCCTCTTACATATACCTACTTCTTTCCTGGCCCAATTTCTCCAAAAAAAAAATGCCTCTTGTGACTCAACTCCCATTTTAATATTGAGCTGGACTAAATTTAGTAAAAAGTCAAACCTCTAACCTCAAGGTCAACTAAATCTAGTCTTCTCTTCACAGCATGAACAAATCTTTTATCTTTCATTTGGTGGGAGAATAGATTATTTAACAACATTTATTTAATATTCTTAAAATAAATCAGAACTTAGAAAATATAACTCAATGTCTGCAGCAAAACACTAAAGAACTGCTGAGTGAAGAAAGCTTACCACAATCAGAAAAACAGCTTAGGTTTCAGTTTAATTCTTATTTGTTCAGATGCCAAAGTAAATTTTTCTATGAGGAAAATGAGGTCATTCTTCACAGAAAGGGACCACTGTCTTAAAATTCATATGACCAGGAAACACAAGACCAATATAATGAGAGGTTTCAGAAATGTGAACTAAAATAAAATGGGCTTAAGAGATGACAAATCTGTGTGCATTACTTAAGCAAGAAGAGAAAAATGAAAAGCATAGGTAGTTTCTTGGCATTTTTTCTCCAGGAAAAGACACTCTGGCCCTCCTCAGTGCCAAAGAGACCTCAGTATTCCATATCAGTGGTGCTCCTCAAACAAACAACACGGAATCCTCAGCAATCCTGCCCTTCAGGACTTGCTTGGTGCCGTAGGAGAGGGAAATAATGAATGAGTCCTGAATGGATTAGGGCATAAACCCTAAGTCATCACAAACATAGAAATCACCAACAATAATATGCAAGGAAAGGAAATAGAAATGTCACATCATTAGCTATTTATCTTGTTTGCATCTTGATTGTTTCTTGCCTGCTTACTTTGATTCATATGTGTATAGTGTATCATCAAGACAAAGAGCACAGCCAGTCCAAATTCCAGTTTCACCATATCCTAGTTTTTTAAATCCAAGAAAGTTACTTAAACTTCTGATCCTTGGGCTTTCTTTTTCATATTAGTGAATAATAATTATATGGTCCATGTATGGCTGCTCTAGTAGTAAAACTAAGTAAAGCTGGCATAGGCTTAGCAGAAAACCTAACACATGAAAAGTTCATAAATATGGACTTCATTATGGTCTATTGTTGCAGGACTCCTAAGGGCCGCTGCATCTGCTCTGGATTGCCTCCCGCAAATCACTCCGTAGATAAGGGGGTAGTCTAAATGTGGCAGTTTATCCGACCATGTATGCTGTACTAGCTGGTATAAATATTCTCCCATGCTATCACAATCATCGTGGGACTAGCTAGATCTTACCAGCATATTAGCCTGGCCACGTAAGGACACCTAAGTAATTAGACCAGAGAGAAATGCTGTTTGCTTCCAAACAAACAAGCATGGCTCCCTGATAAAATATAAAACTACAATGAAGTAGAGGAGACTTGTGAAGGCTTGGAGAAATATTTAACTGGCATTGGTGTTGGTCTTTGGTACAGTGACATGCCATCTCAGAAACCCCCTTCTCTACATTTCAAAGGCCTTCCCGGCTCAAAACATTAGCACAGTAAAGGCCCTAGGTGAGATGCAGGGAGGGATTACCTGAGGGCATTGGACCCTCCCTGCTTTCCATAACAATGGGAGGAAGGTCTGAGTTGGGGGGGGGGGGGGGGGTATAAACTAGCCGGTTCCGCTCTCCCGGGCTTCTTCTTCCCGGTGGGATCTCGCCTGGTGAGTGTTTATTCCCCTTGGAAGTTTTACACGTGGCGGTCGCCATCTTGGCCTACACGTGGCTGGGGTTCTAGCCTGGAATCCTAAGCATCGGGTTTTTCCTTTTGCTGATTTGTATGCCTGAACCTGTGATAAGTAAAGCTTTTTAAAACCTCATCGGATTCCTGAGTGTTCATCCATTCCTCTCCGGCTTCGGAGGTAGAAGGGAACTCGCTTCCCGGCACTGTCGGGGACCCCAGCGGAGCGCCCCGACAGTCTATAACTTGAATTCAGAGATTCAGAAGAGTAGAAGTCTAGATAGACATATATCTAGACTTCTACTCTTCTGAATCTCTGAATTCAAGTTATAGACCATAATGAAGTCCATATTTATGAACTTTTCATGTGTTAAGTGATCAAGTGATCACTTCAAGTGAAGTGATCAAGAAGAAGTCTAGAGCATAGTAATGATAAAATACAACTTTTATCCAGAAATAGATGTGCAGAGAATCTACATAAGAGACACCAGCTAGTTAGCAAACTGATCTGTTTAAAATTCAGGTTCCAGAAACTTTGACAAGGAAAAAATTCGAATGGCCAAAAGGCATATGAAAAAATGCTCATCATCACTAATCATCAGAGAGATGCAAATCAAAACAACAATGAGATATCACCTCACACCACAGAGAATGGCCCATATCCAAAAGGGTAAAAGCAACAAGTGCTGGCGTGGATGCGGGAAAAGGGGACTCTCATACATTGTTGGTGGGAATGTCGACTTGTACAACCTTTCTGGAAAACAATATGGACATTCCTCCAAAGACTAGAAATTGAGCTCCCTTTTGACCCAGCCATACCGCTCCTGGGAATATACCCTGGAAAGCCAAAAACACACAGCAGAAACACAATCCGCACTTTTGTTTTCATAGCAGCACTATTCACAATATCCAGAACCTGGAAACAACCAGTATGCCAGAGAACTGATGACTGGATAAAGAAACTTTGGTACATCTACACAATGGAATACTATGCAGCTGTTAGGAAAAATGAAGTTATGAAATTTGCCTATAAATGGATGGACATGGAAAAAATCATGTTGAGTGAAATTAGTCAGAAGGAAAGAGAGAGACATAGAATAACTGCATTTATTTGCATGACATAAATATACCAGGTGATCTTACCAAAAGTGGAAATTACCACAAGCATGTGGGAGTCAGAGGTTAGGTAAGATAGAGAAGGGAATATGTGTGAATAAATATCGAAAGGGCTGATACCAACATAAAACTGAGCATTAAATACAGGCAAAAATGCAAATGATGGCTTCTAAGTGTATGTAGAGCAACCCACAATGTGTAGGAGAAGGAAGAGAGAGAGAGAGGAGATAAAGAACCTGCCATTTAGGCAGGCCATGGGAGGGGGGGGGAATTGGGGACATGGGTGGTGGGAGATGGGCACTGGTGGAGGGGGGGGGGGTGCTGGAACACTGTGTGACCGAAACCTCCAAATGTGAACAACATTGTAATTGTATATCTCACAGTGATATAATAAAATGTTTTTTAAAAAAGGGTGCTGATACCAACCTAGAACTGAGCATTAAATACAGGCAAAAAGATACACATGACAACCTCTCAATGTACGTGTGTAATCCACAATGTGGAAGGGATGTGGTAAAGAGAAAGAGGGGGAAGAAAAGAATAAAATTAAAAAAAAAGAACCTGCCACAGAGGCAGGCTGGGGAGAGGGTGGAGGGAATTGGGGACATTGGTGGTGGGAAATGGGCACTGGTGGAGGGATGGGTGCTGGAACAATGTATGACCGAAACCCCAAATATGAACATCTTATGAATATCTTTGTAAATGTATATCTCACGGTAGTATAATAAAATATTAAACAAAAATAATAATAATAAAATAAAAATAATAAAATTCAGGTTCCTCAACTCCTACACAAGTGTTCTTGGGATGGGAGGGGAAGGCATGTTATTAAATGTTTTTGAAAAAGCTCTATTAATTATTTTTTTGGTGGAGAAATTCATGCAGAGGAAGCTCATCATTTAGTCTGTTGCCTGCATTCATTTAGTCAGAAACCATGCTGTAGTTGCAGGGAAACAGCTGGTCCAGCCCGGACTTGTCAAACAGTCACCCAAGGCTCTAAACTAGCCATTATCTGGCAACAACAGATTGGGACCATCTGTCATGGCAGAGCCCATATGGCCCTACTGTATTGTAAGAATAAGGTTGTCACAAAAGGTCATTGTGTATGCATCACTTTTCTGAGATGAGCAGTATACAGGCCCAATAATCCTCCCAGTTTATCTCAATCTCTCTAATACTCTCCAGCACTTGGAAAAATGGATGCCAAGTCCATTAGAAGTCTTCTTGCCATGGCCCCTGGAAGATTCTGGAAAGTGTCCGTTCATTTACTTTCTTTTTGGTGAATTTGTTCTTTTCAAAGTACCCTTTACATTCTAATCATAAAGGCCTAGAAGTAAAGATGCGTAAGTCCGGCCTAATACAAAATAGAATTTGGGTTTGCTTTAAATTTATGTGAGAAAAGTGTATTAACTAGAGTGAGCCAGGCCAATTGCTAGGGGTAAATACTAGAATGGAAAATATAGCCAAGAAAGAACCAGGCCTTTCTTATTGATTATTGCAAATAAAGATGAATACCTAAGTACCACTAATAAGGTAATTGAGTATTTATTTTTATTTTGTTAAAAAAAATGTGATTTACAGATTTCTTAATAGTTGAGTTTTGGACATAGGCTTTAGCAGCAGTCCCACCACCAGTGAAAACTTCCCTCCACCAGCGTGTCCCAAGTTCACTCCAGTCCCTCAACCTGCCATCCTATCCTAGCATTTTATAGTTTAGTTGTTGTTTGGGTCTCATGTTTTCAGTTCTGCTGATTCTGTGGTTTGGATAGAGCTATACCATACCCCCACATTACTGATATGCCGAAGGTTCTTTGACCCCTGCTTCTCCATTACTTCCCTCCCTCATCTTCTTATTCTACCTCTAGATTTCTTTCCTTCTATTAAGAAAGGAATCTCAGGTGAGTGAAGAGGGGTAGAGTCTTTTAAATATGGTTGCAGAATTCTTGATATTTCTCCTATTGAGACATAAGATCTGTGTTCTGCCTTGAATATGAGCAGACTTGTAAAGCCTTCAGCTAAGTGATTTGGGAGGTTGGATGATTAAAAAAACTGGTAGCATCAATCTTATTTACATTTGCACTATTTCTTTAGAGTACTGTGCCACCATGTAAGAAGTCTAAATGTCCAGAAGTATCATACTGTGAGAGAATCCAAACTACCTGTAGAGGTCAGACATAGGTGCTTCAATGGACAGTCCTGTCTGAACCCAGGTGCAAACCACCCTTGCCTGATCTCTAACTGTTGGTGAGGGATGAGAGAGGAGCCTAAAGATCATTCCAACAACTAGTGACTCCAGCCACTCCTGGGTGTACAAGTCTCAGAGGAAGCCTCACAACTATGGGACATAGCGATGATAACTCTAACTCTTTGATTTCTGACCCATCAAATCTATGGACTATTTTTTTCAGTCTTCCAACTTTGATGTCACTGATTAAAAACACCAGAAAAAAAAACAGAAGGGAATCAATGAACAAGTGAAGCCATCCCTGACTTTTCTTTTCTTTTGAGGATAGAGGGAGGGCAGTGTTTGAGTTACACTAATCATTACTCAGTACCTCCCTTCAGCACAGTGTCCAGGGGTCTTACCTAGCAGTTCTGGGGCTTCAGGGAAATCACGAGGAACTCTATACCTAGGGTTCCCACTTATAAAGTATGCCCTCCAATCCTTTCAGCCAGGCACCTCCCCTTGCTCTCCTTGTCTATTTTTTCATTGTAGTTTAGGCAACAGTAGTGTTAATATTTGTCATTTTGGGTACACATTTATTTCAATTTCACCACTAACATAGTACCCAAGACCCTGCACCATTGTCTTTTGTGTCATTTCTAGTTTGCCTCTCCCACCCCTTCTCCCTTCACTTCTTAGTAACCACAGTTTTGTAATCCAAGATTAATCTTCTGGACTATTTTATTTATTTAGTTTTTAGTTATTGGGCCACAACAAGCAGTGCTCAGGACTTAATCCTGGCTTTTCATTCAGGGATCATTCCTGACAGACTCATGGCACCATATGGAGTTCTGGGGATTGAACTTGGGTCAGCCATAGGCAAGACAACTGCCCTACACATTATATTAGCTCCCCAGTCCTCCTGGAATAGTTTCAATTTTCACAAATACAAATTTGGGTAACAAAAATGAGTCTGCAGTTTTATATAATGTTTGACCATTAATTTTTAGCATCTCTGTTTGGTGTGTCTTGTTCCAACAACTATTCATAACGGTGAAAGAAATAAGCCCAGGTCTAGTTCTTTCCTGCCATTTTATGTCCACCCATGCTCACATTTCCTTTTTACCCTTGGGTAGTTTCTCAAATTCACTTTACTCACTCCCTGCTAAATTTCTTTAGGGTTTTCTCTCTTTGGCCATGGTGATTCACAACCCAATCTATGTGCCAGAGTCAAAGGTGGCTGCATGAAAATAAACTAAGATAGGTATAAAATTACAGAATCTCAGGTTTCACCTTGAGAGATCCTGACTCAGTAAGTCCATATGTATATAACCAGGATTCCCTGGTGATTTTTATGTGCAACCATGATAGAACACACTGACTAAAATAGTAATACCCAAGCTCCTTTCCAAACTTTTTTGGAACCTGGCTTATTCTGACACCTACCAACTTCTCCTACCTCACTTTCTGGCACCACCACCTTATGCTTCACCTAGAAAATATGTGCTCAGAGGCCTCCCTGTCTTTCTAAATGCTATTCCTTATGCCAGGAAGCACATTTCCTACAGAATGGCCTTGTGAAAGCATCTCCCCTTCTATGAGCTGTATCTGACTCTTTATATAGTCAAAACCAGAAATGTTTCCTGTTTCCATTCCCTGGGTATCCACCTCCAGCCACTTAACCCATAACTAAGGGATGTGCCAAGGACCAGGCTTATTCATTTCAGAACCTTCAGTGTTAGCACAGTGCCCCATTTATCAAAGATATTCAACAAATGTTTGCTGAATGAATAACCCAATGTGTTTCCCTTCAGCATTAGCTGCCAAGAAAGTTGGAGCCAAATCCAGTTACCAAGTACAGTAATTAGCTCATCCCAGGTGCCTAGTAACATCTGCTCCCTATTTCTTTGAAATGGTCTCTGTTCTCTTTTTAGCCATAATTGTCCTATTTTACATTAGGTTTAATTTGCATGTGCTTTCAAATCCATTTGAAAGAAGGTAGGGTAGAAATTTGGAATAAGTGAATAAATATGTAAGTTCCTCAAGAGACACATGTGTTATACCTATAGTAGAAGAAGGGAAGAAAAAAGTGCCAAACTTTTCAAATCAAATAACTGATAGTCCTCATAGTTCCTTCACCAGATAAAAGCAGAAAAGTACAAAAAAAAATACACAATCAGGTGCTACTTTCTTAATTCAGCAAATAGTTATTGAATAGGCATTTTGAATAACATGGACAGCAAAATGTAATTAAAACTTCAGAATCAAAGAGCTTAAAGCATTCTAGGTTAGATAAGAATTATATATCAATATAGAAGCAATGTTGGAATTATAAGTGCTGATATAGATGTACACACACACACACACACATATATATATATGAAAGACACATGAAGAAAGAATATTTATTACTGATTAGTATTAGTAAAGTTTTCACAGAGAACATATGCTTTAATCTGGGCCTAAAAAGTGAACAGGGTTTTGACTTGTATAGAGATATACACAGACCCAAACATTTTAGCATAAGGAAGAAAATTGAGAATGTAAAAGCAAATTGATTGGCTGAATGATAATATCTAATATATTATATGCTGCTATTAGGCCCAAGACATTATATAACAGTGAGAATTTTTGTTTCATCTAATAAACAAATAACTCCTTTAATAAACAAAATAAAAGAAAATATGTTTTTCTTATAAATTAATTTTCTTATAAATCTGTTTCATAAGTGAGTTGCTCAAGGGCACACATCTAGTGAAAAGTTTAAGGTTTAATCAAGGCAAAATTTTGGCTTTTACACCTATTTGTACTTGGGGGTAGGAGAAGCAATCAAATAGACAGCCAATAGGTGGGTGTAGAGTTGGAATGTTTATTTTCATAAAACCTGCCATTATCAGTATTTATTATAAATAAGCCTGAAGAGAAAAAAAATGAAAGATGGAATAGAATAAAGGACTCTTGGGTGAGGATAAACAGCATGATCTTGACTCTGCCAATAATTTAGAGAAATTAATGACTTGTTTTTCCCATTCTGTAGGAAATGTGCTTCCTGGTATAAGATATAGCATTTAGAAAGACAGGGAGGCCTCTGAGGACATATTTTCTATGTGAAGCATTAGGTGAGGTGGTCCCAGGAAGAGAGCCCCTCACCTGGTAGTGCTCAGGACTTACTCTTGGCTTTGAGCTTAGGGATCCCTCCCAGAAGACTGACCATATCAGATGTCAGGGATCAAATCGAGTTAGCTGCTTGCAAGGCAAATGCCTTACCTGCTGTACTATTACTCCAGCTCAGAACTTGATGACTTTTTAAGGGGCAAGGAAATTGAGACATTCCGAAGGCATTAGATAGTTACTTATTAAAAGCAATGAAATCTTAGGTCATCAAAGAGCAGTGTACATAACGGATTTTAAAAAGAAAATGCATTGAAAAATAAAACAGATTACAGAGAAGAAAAAATGGAATAAAATAGAAAAGACAGAACAAGTTCAGAGAGTGATCAAACATGGAAGAAGGTCCTGTGCCTGGGTAATGTGCCTGCCTTTCCAAAGCAGTCATGTCATTCAGAGACAAGAAAGATGGGGTAAATGTGGGAGGGAAGGGAGAGATAAAGTCGGGGGAGGTAGGCATCATCTTCAGATCCGGGGGGCTGGTCTTAGAAGAGAGGGAGTCAAGGAGGAAAGAATGGGGTTAGGGAGTCAATCATGTAGAGGAAATATTCACAACCATTACAGAAAGGAAATTGGCCTGGCAAAGTTTATCATAGTCCTAGTGAAAAGTTTTTTGATAGCATTGAAAATACAGTGTATAAAATGAGAAGAAGAATCAGAAGTGGCTAGGGGGTACTAATAAGTTAAGGAAAATGTGGTTTGAGATGAAGGGAAAGGGAGGGGGATAGCAAGCAGGCAGGGCTTGGAAAAGAGGCTAACAGAAGGGAAGTTATGCCCACTCCCCACACCAAAAGACAAGCAACTATGAGGAAAAAATATTCACTCACCCTATACCTGACAGAGGACTACTATCTGAAACATATGAGAAAATTCATAATGCAACAGAAACCAAACAGACAACCAAACCAGGGATTATTCCTGCCCTTATATTCAGGGATCATTCCTGGAGGTACTCCGGGGACCATATGCATTACTGGGGATCAAATTGGAGTCAGTGTGGGCAAGACAAGTGCCTACACCCGTGTATTATCTGCCTGGTATACAGTATCCATTATCTTTAAGGATGATTGGAGAGAGATGCAAGACAGAATTAGTTAAGCAATGAGAAGTTAAAGTTATGCTGTTTTTGGTTGTTACTTCTTGTCATAAAGAAGCAGTTCTTATATGAGCTTGACAATTTCATGAGTAAAGAATTTCATGTTGAGGCCTGACAAACTGTCAGAATGCAATCACTATTGCAACAAGGGCTTCAGGGTGAGTGAGATACCAGTGGGGACCATCACTGAGGATAAAGGGCATGTCTCGAAGCACTTAGCACTTAGCATGTCTTTAAGCACTAAGCACTCAGCATTTATTTGTTTATTTTTCTTTTTTGGGTCACACCCGGCAGTGCACAGGCTCTGCACTCAGGAATTACTCCTGGCGGTGCTCAGGGGACCATATGGGGAGGCCGGGATCGAGCCCAGGTCAGTGCAAGGCAAACGTCCTACCCACTGGACTATTGCTCCGACCCAGTATGGCAATTTTAATAAGGACTTCGTTTTTGGAGAGAAAGCACTTTGAAAGTTCTTAATTTTCTCATCATCTGGAAGACCAGTGTCTTCGGAGCATGGACTAGGATTAGTGTAGTATGGTTGATGTGGTAAAGCTGTCAGCTGATATTGCCCAGCACTGGTCAGTGACGGAGAGGAAAAGCAGAAGAAAGTAGAGTGTTTAGATAACGTAGGTCTGCATGTACAGACTCACCCAATTAATGGCATTCCTCAATTCCAAACAGTTCATTGATTGCACTAATTTTCAGATGAAACTAAGCCCATTCAAGCAGGGTAAATAGATTAACTGCTTAAATTAGATTATAAAAATAGTTTTATGATTTTTCCAGGCCATACCAGTGATACAGAAAATTTGAAAATATTTTTTTAAAATTAATGGAAAAAGTTAGGTTGGAGCACTAGTACAAAGGGTAGGGTGTTTGCCTTGCTCTGGCAACCCATATGGTCACCTGAGCCCCTCCAAGAGTTAGCACTGATGCAGAGGCTGGGATAAGTTCTGAGCATTACTGAGTGTAAGCCAAAAACAAAACAAAAATGGGAACAAAGGGAAATGCCAGAAAATGATGTTTCTAAATGCCTTTCCCAATGCTCTAAAGACATAGTATTTATCTAACATATCAGTACATTACACTGTACAATACAATGACTTTTTCCTCCCAAGCTTTATTCATGACTGTTTCCAACTTACAAACCCAAATTTCTCCATTACTCCCAAGATATTTCCTTCAGTCTAACAGGCCAGCTACCTAAAATGGTGTTTTTTTTTTAAACAAAGACTCTCTCTGTTTACTTACCAAATATTTAATGAGCACATGTCACACATGTGTAGACACCATACTAGGTGGTTGGGACCAACAGTGACATATAATAAAATCTTTGCTGTCCTCACATTGCATACCAGGTTTAAGTCTGACCTCACTCTTACTTTCCTCAACACTACTCTCAGCCTGCAAATTCTCCCTCATCTCATCTCTACCTGTAACTTACACATATATGACTAATTCAACCTCTTCTCTGTACCTCATCACTTCTTATGCGTCTCTAAAAAAGCAAAACAGCATTTAATGACACACGGCCCTATATCAGCTGCTCTGTCATTGTGAATGACATCTTATCTCCCCAGCCAGGCTATACAGCTTGTAAGAAAAAAGACCATCTTTATTTCTTCTTGGCCTTTCATATGGTTTAACAAGAATTCCAGACGTTTTCAGAATGCATTAGAGATGACAGATTACTCAGTGGAACATGAGTAATTCATTTACCCCTTGTATTAGTTTCCTATGGCCTCTGAAACAAACCATCACAAATTTTGCTATTTAAAACAACAGGAATGTACTTCAAGTTCAAAATTCTGAAATCAGTATCAGGGGGCAATACCAATGTATCAAGAGGTCTATTCTCTACAGACTTCCAGGGAAAATGTATTGCCTTCTAGTTTGGGGAAGTTATTGGCATTCCTTGGCCATGTCCTATCATTCAATCCTGGCCTCTATTGTCACATTACTGTCTGCTCTCTGTGTCAAATATCCCTTCATCTCTCAATGAACACTTATAGTTTTATTAACCCTTACCAGATAACCCAGAATAATCACTCCATGTCAAGATCATTACTCTATTCACATCTGAAAATAACCATTCCCTCACGAAAAAAAATATTGTTCCATTTTTATTGGCATTTACAAGTTCAAGAGAGTAGAGCCTGGTATCTTTGGGGTATGTTATTAAATATGTTAGAGGTTTTGTATTTGTTTTTATTCATCCCTTAGAGTTGGGTGTTTTGATTTCATAAAGCTGTAAGTAAAAAATGGAAATCAGACTATCTCTCAATCCAGAAATTTCTTAGTCCAGAAATTCAGATATTGAATCTGAATTGAAAAAAAATCAAACAATTTATTTGCATTTTCAAATTAAAAAATGCAAAAAATACATACTACAATCTGCTAGGATAAAAGATATTAAACAGTTAAAAAATTCAGGGTAATTAACTACTGGGAAAGTAATAGTTTAAGGTAAGTTCAAAGTATTGATACTGTTTTTGATTAAGTGCCTGAATCAAAAAAGATTGTTTAAAAGTAGGAGGGCTGCAAAGACCATGAATAGGAGAGAGTTTTCCTAGTGTATTCAATAACAAAACCAATATTTTTATGACTCTAGGGGAAATATGTATTCATTCCTTTAATTAGAGTAGTAAACCAATGTAGACTGCATAAACTTCAGGTGATTGTATTTAGTACAGAATGAATCCCAGCGTAATAAGACAATGATTCAACTAAGTTATGGGCCTTGTGTTCAGAAAACTAAGGTAGAACCTAAAGACAGTGCAAGAATTGCTGTGCAAGTTAGAATTTCAAAGGTGGTTTTATAACATTTCAACACCATTTAAAAAGAGACCTTTGGGTAGGGTATTTGCCTTTTATGCAGCTGACTGGGGTTCAATCCCCAACATCCCATATGGTCCCCTGAGCACTGTCAGGAGTAATTCCTGAGTGCAGAGCCAGGAGTAACCCCTGAGCATCAAAAAGAACATTGTTCACTCATCATTTAGTCAACTGAAAAGCTGCAAAGTACTAAGAGATTGAGTTGTCTAGGTTCAAATTATGGAAGAATAACTAGCTATTACACAAACACAGCGATGAATTTTAATGCTCCAGTCTGTGTTTATAAAGAGACAAATGCTAAATGACAGAAAACTCTTGAGTCACTCAACAACTTTTCTAAGGTGAAAGTCTTACTGGTCAAACTAACTTGCTTGATGTGTTGAAATATTAGCTTAGTTGACTTTGTAAACATAGTTATCATTTTCCTATAATAGGATTTGTGTATTCTCGAATACTGCCTTTATTTATAAGATTCTAATGAAAGAATTCCATTCATGGTCTGGAATACAAATAGAAAGCCACAGGTGCACCCAACCATCATCCAACCAATCTGCAGTTTTCCTCAGTGAACAGGTGCAGGGATGGGAGCTCAGGAGCCCACAGGTCTGACTACAGTAGAGCTGGCGGAGGTAATGATTACCCCAAATCATCAAGAACACGGCATATATGGTCTCTACTCTTGTTGATAAGCCAAGGAAATATATAACACAATTTTAAATAACTTAAAAGCACTTATTTTTTTGAGATTCTCTAAAGAAACTTCCTTTTACCTAAACAGTTGTCTTAGGAGAAGAAAAATCTTCTCTCCCAAGGAAGCCAGATCAGAGGCATGATGTTCTTTCATCAGTGTGACTCAGACACATTTCCTCTAACATAAGACCCTGAGTTTATTTCCCTTGGGACCTCAGTTTCATTCTCATCTTAGTGTGGACTTATATCATTTTTCATACCATAATATGGCAATCATTTATCTCCCTCTCTAAAGCTCATTCTTGGAGCAAGAAGCATAAACATCCTTCAGGGAGGCAGCTTTGTTTGCCCAAACCCTGTTCCAGCCCCCATTCCCCGGCCCCACTGCCCCAAGAAGTTATGATCAGCAGGAAACTAAAACAACCAGCAGGGCTTTTGTTTTCATTGATTCCAGTGACATTTTGAAAATGGAGCACCTAAGCCAAACCAAATCTCCAGTCTCATTCTCACCAAAATCCGAAAGGAGGAACTTCATGTGGAACATTCAAAACCCAATTGTCTCCAGCTCCAGCTGAATGAAAAGCCCAGATTAAAACTGGCACCGATTTACTTCCTACAAACATGCTTTGTTCCCTGTTAACTTGTCAGCTCATAAAAAAAAACCCTCTATACAAGCAGCTGTCTCATTCAAGATGCTGAGGCCTTTCATGGTTGTCAATATGAATGTGTTACACAGAACCCAAACCAAGACCCTTGGTCTAAAACCCTGGCCCACAGTGTGGGCCTCCATACTGCCCTGGTATGCCTTTCATCCTTGTGATGACTTGCATTTTCAGTAAATGGTTAGAAAATTTCCTCCTTTTCATGGAATCCCCTCGTGATCTTGCTTCCCAGAAACCTGCTTGAAGAAAAAGGCCAACCCCAGAGGCAAAAACAGAGAGATCTATGAAATTTTCCCATTCTTTATCCTCCCTTTTGCTCTTAGCTTCTCTGGGCTAATTTGGTCATTATATTTATGTCTTTAATGTTTCCTGAGTGAGTTGAGCAACTTGTAGTGACCACCCACGGTTTTCTAGAGAAGAATCAAATCCAAATTATGGCAAACCATTTTACAACCATTAAGTGACTGATGAATAACCATTATGGCTTTCCCAATGAGCCATTTAATAAATTCATGACACATCTGCGATGCCTCATTATTTCCTGGATTATCCAGAGAGACATCATCAACTTACCCTCAACCCAAGTAGTAATATCTGCAAGCTACAGATGTATAGAAAACAGGTGAAAGAGCCCTGTTACTTGACTCTTTCTGCTTTCTGCTCCTGCTCAGATCACTTTACTCACTAGGAATGATCTCTTTTCTCTCTTCAATCCATTCTGCAGACCTCTGAGAACTGGTAGTCCTCGTTTATTTAAATCCCCAACTCTGTTGATGTAACTTCCTTTAGCACTGACCTAGTTGAAAGATAACTTGCAGGTGCTCAGAATTCACACCACATTCTCAGTTGTAATGTTCATTGTCTGGGTGACCAAGGATATATGTCACTCAACATCTTTGAGCAAATCTCCTTAACTATTATAAGAGGACTAGTAATTCACACTTGCAATTTCTCCTGAGGTCTTCCCTATCCAGGATCAGTTGCAGAAGGGGTAAGGAAATCCCTGAAGGGTGAAACACTGCCATTACCCTGTGGCTGAGTCTATTAGGCCAGCTGGCCAAAACCCCGATTCTTTCCTGACATAGCAGAATATATAGGAAACAGCTGTGACAAAAGAAATTTTTCAGTATATAATAAATATCAAGTTTACTATGCCACTGTCATGGGTTAAACTATTCCCCCTGTTCCCCGCTTTTTCAACTTCTAACCCTTTGCCCTCTGCCATACCTCAGAATGTGCTATATTAAATATATGGTCTTTAAAAAAGTAACTAAGGTTCAAGGAAATATTAAGGTAAGCTTAATAGTATATAACTGAAGCCTTAGAGGAAAAAAAGAGATTAGGACACAGATATGCATAAAGGGAAGCGATGTGTAGACAGACAAACCCAACATAAAAGATTCAGAAAATATCCAACTCCGATGACATCTTGACACTTTGGCCTAGCTTCTAGACTCTGTTGTTTTTTTTCTATTTTGTTTTATTTTTATTTATTTTTAATAAGCATTTTATTATACCACTGTGAGATATACAATTACAAAGAAGTTCATATTTGGGTTTTGGTCATACAGTGTTCCACCACCCATCCCTCCACCAATGCCCATCTCCCACCACCAACGTCCCAGATTCCCTCCACCCCCTACCGCCCCAGCCCACCTCCATGGCAGGTTCTTTATTTCTTTCCCTTTCTCTCTCTTTCTCTTTTCCTTCCCTTCCAGATGTGGATTACAGAACATACATTAAAGGGTAGACTTTGTTAAGTCTCCCAGACTGTGGTACTTTGTTATAGCATTCATTGAAAATTAATACAGTAGTGAATACACTCCAGTCTTCAGAAACAATCCAAAAACCTAGATGCACAGACAGATAACAACTCAGTAAACTTTACCTTTAGTTTTTGTTAGGGGTTGATTATTGTTTTTCTCTACTTACCATTCCTTGGTTTTTGACTTGGTCATACACACACCTGACTGTGTTGTTGTTTGCTGGTGTTTTTACTGGGGAATCACACTCCTTTTCTGTGGGACTTGCTCTCCAGAAATGAACTCCTTTAGTTCCAGTGCTCAGGCAGGACATATGGGTTGTAGTGCTTCCCAGGATCAATGTAGACCTCATGCACACACTGGCTATGACAATGACACATCTTTTAGTGACTGATTCACTGTGGTTGCACACTTTAGTTGTGTTCATGCCACCTGGCTGCAGTGAGACTGGAAATATTCATGACACTGGGAATCCCAAATAGCAAAGCTGCATCATCATACTTGGTGCATGCTATGAATGGCACTGAGGATCGAACGCATAGCTTATACTGACAAGACACGTGTTCTAAATCATTGGGCTTTCTGGGGCTGGAGCGATAGCCAGCGGGTAGGGTGTTTGCCTTGCACGCAGCTGGCTGTCGGCCTGGGTTCGATCCCGCATCCATAGGTCCCGAGCACCGCCAGGGTAATTCTGAGTGCATAGCCAGGAGTAACCCTGAGCACGCGGTGTGACCCAAAAAGCAAAAAAAATAAAATAAAATAATCATGGGCTCTTTTCACCATGAAACTTAATAAACTTTATCAACTTGTAATGCAAACAAACAAAAAGGGTAACTTAAAATTTTCCCATCTCTTGTTACTCCATAAAGACTTAATTTTCCTTTATGTCTCTTCTATAATAACATATCTTTTAAAATCATAAATGAGAAAAAATTCATTATTTCCTGCTTTGAACTATCAGAGTATATTAGTTTATGCATAGTAAACAAAATCTTGAAAATTCAGGGATTGTTAACAATCCTCACTTTTTTGCTCTAACTGGTCCACAGGGTTCTATTTTATGATTCCCCCTCCCCCATTAGTCTCAGACAACTTATCTTCTTGAGGGTGACCAGTAGCAAAACACAGAGCAAATCTCCAGCTAATCCTACAGTCTTCTAATTAGAAGTCACGCTAATGTTCTATTGCTCAAAATAAGTCACACAGCCCTGGCTGTCTTCAAGTAGTGGGTGTACAAACATATGTGCAGGAGAAAACCTACATGCAGGAAATACATGGTCTGCATTGCTCTTTAGCAATAAATAATGCTCTTTAGCAGCATTATCTTTTCCCAATATTTGGGGGATATAAGGAACAAATCCCTGCTATAACTAAAGCTACAATAACGACATTCTATGGATTTACAGGGGAAAATGGTGATAGAAATTAGTCTGACTTTCTGTACATGAAACTGGAATAAAACATACTTTCAACTCAAATCTGTCCCCTCTGTTTTTAAATTCATAACTTTAGGTTTCCTGAATCTATTATTCATCTGCAATCTATCTCATACTATATCCAAGGGGATTAAGTAAAATATCATTTGTACAGCAGAGAGTGGCCTAAAAAACAGAACAGATGATTTCTCCCTGTTCTCTTCTTAGAATCTAATATCACATGACTTTTTTCTTTTTGCCCAATTTCTTAAATTAATCCAAGACATTTGACTGTTTTACAGAGTCCTACATGAGTCTTAGTATGCCAACAGATACCTATATTCT